>VIAB01005853.1:0-13681 GCA_009801035.1 Oophaga pumilio
TTTATTGGATGCCCAGGGCCACGGACCGGGTCACTGCTTCTGTGACACTTCCCCTCTAAGAAGCGGCCCGATACCGAGTACCCCACTGCCCTGGCGGGCGATCCAGTATAGAGCCACTTGAAGAACTCAGTATGATTTACCGTGTGTGAAAACTCTCTACCACAAGGCCAAAATTGTCATGGATGGCTATTTTGTCTTTCAGTATCAACTGCTGACTCAATCAAGGAGTGGTTAATTTTCTCAGGATAATCCAGTTGAGGATAATTTGTGTGGTGCTCAAATAAATAGGATAAATAACGAAGGGTTTGTTACCTCTGTTGGCTACAGTAAAGGATCAAGTTGTGTTAGAAATGTTACATAGTTTAGAGGAAGCAGGTGTTTCTGTTAATAATAAACCGGTTCATGATGATGACAGCAATATGGTAGCTAATCCATTTTTTTTATCCTGTAGCATCACGGGTACCGATTATGGACACTTTTCAAAGGGTAATGGAAAGGGAAATTAGGGATTTACTTGATTCAGATCTACAAGTCTACAGGAATTTATCCTTTACAGAGACACAGGCATTTAATGCTTTACTTGAGAATCCCCATATAGTAATCCACCCTTCTGATAAGGGCGGTTCGGTGGTGGTGCTTGACACTATGTTATATCATCGGGAGGTAATTTCCATGTTGTCTGACATCTCCACTTACCGCCCTTTGGGAATGGATCCCACCAGTCGAATTCAGAGAGAACTTTTTGGAATTATCCAGGAAGGTTTGTCTCTTGGCATTTTTAATAAACGCATGTCAGAATTTTTGTATGTGGAAACACTGGTTTGTCCAGTGTTCCACGCTTTGTCTAAAACACACAAAGAAACATTTCCTCCTCCGTTCCTCCGGAATTGGAGGAGTTAATGAGAGACTATCTGAATGGATTGACAAAAAGTTACAGCCGTTGGTTTTGCAAACAGTAGGACATATTAGAGACACCAAACTGAATACTATGAGTAATATGTCTTGTGGATCACATACGATGTTGTTGAATTATATTCTTGCATACCACAGAATTTGGCGGTAGAGGCTGTTTCAAACATTTTGACAGAAACTAAAATGTACAATGATGACATTAACAATTTTATCATCATTGCATTGGAACATCTTTTAGTTATCAATTTTTTCAGATTTGACAAACAGTATTACCTTCAAATAGGGGATGTCCAATGGGGGCGAAATTTTCACCCTCATTGGCAAATTTATACATGTCCTTTTGGGAGAAAAAAATACATCCACACAGTGTGTAATCCTTTTATTGGCAGTGTTTTGTGTTGGGGGAGATTTATCGACGATGTCATCCTCATATGGTGCGGTTCCGTCGGTGCGTCTTCCCCAGCCTCCTTTCCTGGCTTTGTTGATTATATCAATAATAATTGCATGAACATAAAGTTCACACATCAGGTACATGGCACTGTTGCTACATATCTTGACATTACACTTATGGGTGATAGCTCCTTGGGAGTTATCCATACATCCCTGTTCTGAAAAGCAACAAGTGGCAATGCGATTCTGCACGCGGATAGTTGCCACCCACCGCATGTTGTACAAAATCTTCTGTTAGGTGAGCTTATGCGTGCCAAAAGAGCATGTTCTAATGCTTCATTATATAGTCGGGAAAGTGAAGTAATTAAAAACAGACTCTGCAAAAGAGGTTATAAAAAATGGATGATAAATACAGCTGTTAAAAAAGCTGATATGAGATCTAGAAATTCTTTGTTGTCTGAAACTAATAGTAACAATAATAACAGTAAAAAAAAGTCCCTACTTTCTCAACCTCATATAGTTCAAATTATAAGGATATTGTTAAATTAATACACAAGCATTTGCCAATGTTATATCAGGATCCTGTTTTATCTAAAATTCTTTCAGCAGGACATAGGTGTGTCCCAAGAAAAGCAAAAAATCTGGGGCATTATCTGTCTCCATCGCTATATACTTCCAGTTCACATAAACCTACTTGGCTAACGTATACTGGTTGTTTTAAATGTGGTGAGAGAACCTGCGGATTGTGTCATTATATAGACAGGACAGATAAATATGTTATCAATACCACTTTAAAGGAATATAAGATTAAAACCTATATTTATTGCAATACCATGCATGTTGTCTATATGGCAATGTGTGTGGCATGCGACAAATATTATAAAAGATACACTACAAGGAGCCTTAAGAAAAGGATAAGCGAGCACATTACTACCGCAAATCCTGGAACTGCTGCTAGCCGTAGAAATATTTCAGGGTTATCTAAGCATTTTTTGGAAATGCACAAAGGCAATTTATGGAGTTTAAAGGTTAAAGGAATTGAGAGAGTAACTAAATCAATCAGAGGAGGTGACTGGGAACGTGCACTCTGTTGTCGGGAGGCATATTGGATATTAGCTTTGAACGCAAGTTCACCAGAACGAAGGTCTAAATTATAAAAGTGATCTCCTATATTTTTACTAGATCGTTCTGCTGTATTACTGTAGTATTTTGTCAACATCTCACTATTTTTTGTACATATGATGAATGTCCTGTGTATCATTATCATTCGGTGTAAAAATATCGGTGTTTTTTTGTGTGTTTTTTGCTCAGCTATGCTAATTTGCGAGTGCAGGTTTTCAACTAATCTTATTTCTATGAAACATCTTCATACAATGCAGGCATGTGTGAAATATGTACACTTATTATTTGATGTATTTTCAGGACATTGTGATTCCATGTATATAAAGGACCAATTTCCCTCTGGTCAATATGGGGTTAATTGGGGAGGTAGTCCTTTCTAATCAATTACATGTGTTGTAACTGTTGCAATAGTTATAAGGAACTGTTCACTCTATGTTTGTATGCCTAGGAGGAAGGACTGTTTTTACTGGGTCCGAAACACGGCAGGCCTATGGGGGGGTCCCCATAATGTTGTTTTTTATCGCTGAAGATGTTTAAACAAAGAAAGAATTTTTTACTGAAAAAGGATTCCTGTGCCGGAAGTCTTCTATTTCTATTTGCTTACGTGTGGTAGTCATCCACTGATCTCCAGGCACGGATGGTCTCAGTTATATTTTGGTGAGCGAAGTTTTCTCTTCCCTTTTCCCTTCTGCTATATGGTTAATTTGCTTGACTGCTGCCTTCCTTGGATGTAGTTACCATTTATTAGGCTGCCTTTCCAGAATAAAACCCTAATTCTCCTTTACCCATGGTCACCATGGAATGGAGCTCGCATGGCATTGTGTGGTCGTCAGAAGGGAAAGTGGCTTGCCGCATTGGCAGGCCCTGAAGTGGCAGGCATACATAAAACAACCTTTGCACCTGAAGAGTGAGATGAATGGCCTCTAGAGCAGTGGTCCCCAACTCCAGTCCTCAAGGCCCACCAACAGGTCATGTTTTCAGGATTTCCTTTGTATTGCACAGGTGATGCGATTATCACCTGGGCAATACTAAGGAAATCCTGAAAACATGACCTGTTGGTGGGCCTTGAGGACTGGAGTTGGGGAACCCTGCTCTAGAGGACACCATGGCTGCCCTGTCTCATGACCGACCACACCCAAGGCAATGCACAGGGTAGTTTGAAGGAGGGGCGAGGGCGTTGGGGCCTATGCAGCGCTTCTTTGTCAAGCTTAGATCTATCTGTGCTATTGGGGCCCCTTTTTTGGATTCTATGTTATTTTAAATCATTTCTCTATCCATATTTGTTTGCAGAGCAGTTGTCCTGCTCTTACCCCCATTTAGATTCATTTTGCAGCCCCCTTGCCCTTACTATGACCATTTTACACCCATTTTAAAGCACCCAAGTTCGGGATTCCATTGACTTCTATGGAGTTTGGGTTCAGGATCAAGTTCGGATACTGAACCGAACTTTGAGCTCCAGTTCGGCTGAACCCAACGAACTAGAACATCCAGGGGTTCATTCATCGCTAGTAGTGATAACAATTGTATTGTGAAAAAAATCAATAGTACAAATTCACAAGAGATTGTTATCTTTTTTTAATACTCCAATAAATATTTCCATTTACAGACTTTACAGCCCTTTAGTTACATTTATATTTTGTCACTTTTATTTTTAGATAAAATAGTTATTGTTACAATGTTCCTAATCAAGCAAGAGTTGGCGCAAGTCCATAAAACTCCATAACACATTCAGTATTAAAGTAGTAGCTTTTTTCCCTCAATCTACATTTAGTACAACATGCTATTTCACTTTTCCTGCTATTGGGACCACTTATTTTCTTTCAGCATGAACTTAAAAAGAATAATGTACAGCCACCTGCTATGAACACCAGCTCTTTCCACTAACATTTTGCTACTTTGGTAGCCATCAAATCCCAACTGAAATACTGCAAAGGCTAAAAAGGACTCCATTAACAACCTGGAGACTAAAGCTGATGAGCATTTAACACCAAGCTGAAACTTGCTGACTGAGCATTGCATCATTCCTGGGGGGGAGTTTTTGATGCTGTGATGTTTAGCAGACTGTCAAAATGAAATATCTTAACTGTATAAGTGCATTTTGCGTTCATCTTTAACATATATGAAAAAACACAAGGATTGAAGCCTGCAAATCATTCAGCCGCCAGCATGTAACACAGCATAGAAGCTCATCTTATTTTTTATTTTTGTGCTATTCTTTGATCACTGCTTTATTTAAAAAAAATCTGAGAAAAAAAATGGGAGCATCCAGCATGAGCAATGAAGCATAATAAGGTGCTATAAAAGCAAGGGACGTGACTTGCAGTTAGTGTAAAGAAAATGCAAGTGAAAAACTCCCTTAAAATTAGATCTCTTAAAACATTCTCCTGCAGAACACGAAGAACAACTTCAATTTGACTCGAATATAGACTGTCACGCAGTCTTCTGGCATGGTAAATAAAATTGAATTCCAGCAGAAAGTAAGTCCAAAAATATGTGTTGATCCTGTCTCTTTAAGGCTGTGGTTCCACGGTCCGGAACCACAGCGCATTTGACGGCGCGGAAATTCAGCTCCGTCCTAAGCCCCGCCCCCTTTTTGACGCGCGTTCATTCCGGATGTGTTCCGGACACCTCCGGAACACATGCGGAATGATCGCAGGGCTGCATAGCCCTGTGTTATTTCCGTTGCGGCGACGCAGCGTCACCGCAACAGGCTAGGACATGCTGCGGTCTGAAAAGACGCGCCGCATGTCCGGAAAATAGTGGAGACGGGATTTCTTGAAATCCCCTCCACTATGCTGTAACATCTGGACGCTGCGTGTTTGACGCTGCGCCAACGCACAGCGTCAAACACGCAGCTAATCCGGAATGTTTCCTGACCGTGGAAACATACCCTAAAGACTGCTTAAAAAAATACTTAAACAGTGGTGTGAACTTTGTACTCAGGTTTTGACAATTGAAATTAAATATCAGATCAATGTCATAATGATATCACAGAAATGTAAGATATGACAAAAGATGTAATATGTTTGTTACTTTGTTCCTAGGGTCTTATACTTTTAAACTAAAAACTGCAAACGGCGCTATAGTGCACGATCACAACCACTCAACAGGTATATCACCAATATGCATAGGTGTATACGAGGATCCTACCTATACTTATAAGCATCTAATTAATTATGTTCTGAATGTCCCCAAAGAATCCAAAATTGCTATCGACCAAATATTCAAGTCAGCAGAGGGAGAGGTTTATTTGTGCATTGATTGTCTTCATTAGTAGTTTATATTAGGATCCTATACGTCTATTCATTTTGGTGATATTTACGAGTATACCCTTGATGTTTTTTTGTTTTTGGTGCTGCAGTTTGCAATTTTTAGTTTGTTTTTTAGCAGATAGCTTGTCGCTTATTGAAGCAAGCGTGCACACGAAAATGTGGCAGAGCTAGTATCACGACCTGATTTTGTGTTGTGTTTTACATTTTTATTTATTTTCAACTTTGTGTGTTAACTATTAAATGGATTAACTCTCTCTGGTAGCCATTAGGGTGCGTGCACACGTTGCGGATTCGTGCACGGAATTTTCCGCACGGAATTTGCTATTTTTGGCAGAATCCGCAGGTCAAAATCCGCGCGTTTTTCCTACTGATTTCCTGCGGATTTTGTGCAGATTTGGCATGAGTTTTTACACCTGCCGATTCCTACTATGTAATGGGTGTAAAAACAATGCGGAATCCGCACAGAGAGTTGACATGCTGCGTTTGGATTTTTCCGCAGCATTTGCACAGCTTTTTTTTTTCCCATAGATTTTCATTGTTCTGTAAATCACTTGCAGATCTGCAGCGGCAAATCCGCTGCGGATCCGCAGCAAATCTGCAACGTGTGCACGCACCCTTAGGCATTCAGCCTCAGGTAACGTTCACACACAGGCAATGCAGTTTTGGTCCATTCAGGTCCAGTTTTTATTGCTTTCCACAGCACAAAAATAAACTCATAAACATAAATTCCTAACCCCTTCCAGGTACTAACTAAACATAACAGACTCTGCCTACTCATACATGGCTGACCTAGCCCCAGCTTTGTCAAAGAAAACAGCTATTGTTCATAGCAACCACTGATACTTGCAGTTCTCTGCACACGGCCTGTGGAGACTCTTCTGCGAGAGGAATTCTGGCTTGTCTCTTTCTTTCAGTTCCAAGATTCATCCAGTCTGGTCAGTTTCCTTAAACTCACTGACCAGCTTGCCTGGTTATATGCAGGGCTAGCCAGGTGATCTAATCAGAACCTGTACAGCTAGGATTTAGCACTAACCTACTTGGCCTTGCTGTATACCCCCCTCTGCCCAAAGCCAGGGCTGGGTACCATCTGCCTACAGCGCTTTAAATTGACCCAAACATGAGGCTTATGTTTGATGACACATGAGTGACCTCCAAGAACCTGCCCTTATTTTGGGGGACCAATTTTCTGTCATGCTGACTTTTGAAAGATGGCAATGTTCCTGCCACTGTGACACCCACAACGATGGCTTCTGATCAGCCCAACCAGCAAGGGGTTTCGAATGAGTTCAGGAAAAAAAAACATCAGTAAAATAGAAAATTCAGCCATACTTGCCATACTGTATCCAGACACAAATGCACAAACAAAATGCAGCAGGTCCCCCATGATAAAAGCGGGGAGCAGCACTGATGCAAAATACTGAAAACAATCACTAACACACCAAACATCTGTGGGGTGGCTGTCTAGTATTCTAATTGCACACAGGTCTGCAAAGGGTGTCATTCACAGCATTATGTGAGATGCTCCTCTATCCGGGGTTCCAGGGTTTTACTAGAATGCCATAATATATGGTAAAGCCTTCCTTTTCCCTAGTTGGTGTACTTTATAGTTAATCTCTCCCATTTTTTCAACCACCCTATAGGGCCCCTGCCACTAGGTAAGCAACTTTCTCTCCCCTGTGGGCACTTACACAAGCACTCAATCCCTAAGCTTAAATTGTCTCACTTGAGCTGAACTATTATACCCCCTGAATTTTTCCTTTTGGGCCTTGATGAGGCACTCTTTTACCTGTCCCTTCACTTTGTTACCAATGACACACCAAATCATTATGCCTGACCCCTTGTGGAAACCGATTATTGGCTCTTGGCTCCTGCAGAACGCAATTCACATTTTACAAAGTACCTTTAAATCTCTGAGCTGGGCAGTCCCAAAGTTGTCCTTGGATGCCTCCAGGTCAGGGATATTGGCTTCAGAGGATGCTTAATCATCCTCCTTTCTACCAAGAAATCATGTGACTTTGTTGCCATAGCTGACTCCTTGGACATACTGGACTACTGGGTGCCACAGCGTTAGCCCATAAGTCCCAGAACAAAATAAAATCTTGACCTATAGCAATAGCATGTAACAAGTCCTTGACCACTCCCACTTGATGGGACATGAAACCACAGTCTGTGCATATGTCGACCTGGGCTATGGGATAGTTCTTGTCATCTCCATGGATACAACTTACCCCTATCCGCTTCTCAGGTCCTAGCACATGCAAAATTGTGGCCCTTGTCAGGGACACCAAACTTCCTGAGTCCAGAAGTCTTGTCACTTGGACACTGTTCACTGTCACCTGACATTCCTGAGGGCCCTTGCCAAAATGAGGAACAGCACTTGCGGTAGGGTGGGGGAAGTAGAAGTAGCGCTGGGATAAAAGGCTGATAAATGACTCGGAACTCGACACCTCCAACCGATAATAGTACAAGATGTAACTTTTGAACCCGGAGTTTTTATGTACCCATCAGATGGGAGCTTGAGTCTCTTCTTTTGGGTCTCCCAGAAATGTGACCCTAGGCTCCTGTGATTGCACAGGGATTTCTCCATGGCCAAGTATCTTTCCACAAGGCTCACAAGTTAATCTGCATTCTGCAGATCTCCTTTGGCAACCCAGCTTTGCATGGATTTCGGTAGCACGGCGGCTCAGTGGATAGCACTGCAGCCTTGCAGTGCTGGGGCCCTAGGTTCGCATCCCATCAAGGACAAAATCTGCAAGGAGTTTGTATGTTCTCCCCGTGTTTGCGTGGGTTTCCTCCGGGTTCTCCGCTTTCCTCCCACATTCCAAAGACATACTAATAGGGAATTTAGATTGTAAGCCCATAGGGGACATTGCCTGAATTAATAGTGCTATATAAATGAGTAAAATAAATAAATAAATAGGTTCACCACCACTCTTCCCACCATCTGTGCTTGGAAGAATGTCTCAAGCTGCATCCATTTTTTTCACCAGGTGGAACATCTGTGACCAGTGAGGCTTGTTCATTTAGTAGTGCTAGAGGTGTGCCCATTGTGCTCAGACTGTCAGGCTGACACCCAAACGTGCCATAATGTCTGTCTTCAGTTCCTAATACTCCTTGGCAACCTACTGTGCAAGGTCATAATACACTTTCTGTGCTTCCCCATAAGGTATGGAGCTCGGACGTCTGCCCATTGCTCTGGGGGCAGTTTCTCTCTGCCTGCCACCGTCTCAAATACAGTCAGGAAAGCCTTGACATTGTCTTCAAGAGTCATCTTTTGTAAGGCCTTCACTTTGGCTGGCGGGTGTTGCCATCTCCTTGGCCCGGACAGTTTCTACCAGGAGAGCCATCTGATGCTGCTGCTGCAGAAGCTGCTGCTTTAACTTCTTCTGCTGTTGACACTGTTGGATCAGGAGTTTGTTGGTTTGTTGTTGGTTCTGCTGCTCCTGCTGATGATCTATCTGCAGCTGTTGCATCACCTGGACTAATTGTTTAACAAGCTCCTCCATGCTTTCAGACTGTGTTCGCAATACTGTGGCTGCATTTACCCAGGACATTCAATTTTTACACTGCAATCACATATGCTCTCTGGTACTTTACACTCCCATTTCACATTTCATCAATCAATTGTAAGGATTCATTCTCTCTAGTTAGGCATTCTTTCTCTAGAGACTGCAAGAATTGGCTGAGCACAGCAGCTGGCACATGCAATATAATTTGGAGACCATTTTTTTGCAAAATTTTAATGTTACAAATAATTCATGCAGTTACACCATAGTCAAAATATTTTTCACCCTTTATACTTCATAACAATGATCACAATTGCTGGGATGAAAATCAGTGTGGTTCCACCTATTACAGCTTGCATGGTATTTTGGATTAGTACATTGTTCTACATTTCTCTTATAAACAAATGTGTGTCTTTAGATTCTCCTTGGTAGCATATGTCGATGTTTTAAAATAGACCGAATATGTTATACTTGGCTGGCATCATATATGGGTCAGCATGATTCACTTGGCAAAAGTCATGAACTTGCTTAGTGTACATGTAACCATGAATAAAACTGTAATAGTCAAGGTTAGCTGTTACCTTACTAAATATGTGACATTTATACCTACTCTGTTCTCTTAACTCAGCAAGTTGTCATATGCACAAATATTGTAGCCTCTACGAAGGAAATGACAGATTATTATTATTATTATTATTTAATGCATCACTCGCAGAAATGGAATAGAAAACACGGATGGCCTGAGAATTATAAGGGTCCGAGTAAATTAGGCAATGGGACCCTATCCATTCACAAAACAAGTTGTGGTTTTTTTTTCATTAATTTATCTGAAAGCTCAATGTAATCCGTTTTCTACAAACATGCTTTGACAGCTGGCAACATAACATCTCATAAATGCTGACGGCAACAGCATATGTCCAGTATGGCGGTCAATGTTGTTTTTAATTGTAATGTGTCACTGACTCATTATTAAAAATATGGACTTCATAATATTCCCAGTTTCCAACGTCTTCAGTTACTTTGTAACTATGGAATGATAATGAATGATTTATTTCATTTTCAATTTTTACTGCTTATTTTAAAGGAATATTAAATCTAGAAATTAATATTTAAATTAATAACAAGAAATATATTTGCCTTCACTATTATAGCTCAACCTCTTGATTTGATTTTCTGCATGATCCTGAAATGGTGAGTCTTATAGAAAACCCTGGTTAATTTTCTGTTGTTCTGCTCTTTGTTTCTCTAGTGTTAGCTGAAGTCCCTCTTTAGTCAATATGTGGGGCTAAGGAACATTTTGTCCTACT
The DNA here is from genome assembly GCA_009801035.1 of Oophaga pumilio. Lineage (NCBI taxonomy): Eukaryota > Metazoa > Chordata > Amphibia > Anura > Dendrobatidae > Oophaga > Oophaga pumilio. The sequence goes on from VIAB01005853.1 coordinate 10,510, forward strand.
ACAGACAAGGCTTCTGCTGCTGTCAGATGTCTCACAGCCACACACAAGGCAATGATAAAAGATATGATATAAACAAGAAATTAGACTAAAAGAGGAATTACAGGGATATTTTTAAATTGTGTGTATATTTTCTGTTTTTAACGTTTCTTTAACCCCTTTCCGACATTGGGCATAAAAGTACACCCATGTCGGAGCCCACACCTTTCCAGACACATGACAGCAGATCTATACCGCTGACATGTGCCCATAACAGCCACTGGTGAAATCGTGATCCATCCATGGCTGTTAATTAGTTAAATGCCGCTGTCAATCTCATTTAACTCGCGCTTACTAGAAGAGCGTCACTAATCGCGCCCATCGGTGACCCTGTCACATGAGCATGGGTCACCGATGGGATGGCATGACAACCAGAGGTCTGCAGCAGACCTCTATGGTTGTCATTGCCAGATTGCTATGAGCGCCACCCTGTGTCGTTCAGAAGTACAACTTGTCCCACAAAAAACAAGACCTCCCATGGCCAAATGGAGCAAAAAATAAAAAAGTTATGGCTTTGGGAAAAGGGGAGCAAAAACGGAAATTCAAAAGCTGATATACCCTTGGTCGTTAAGGGGTTAATATTATATGTGTTGCTGTGTCCTATATGCTGTACATAGTGATTTCAAATTCCTTTATTACTATTACACCACATGAAAATTCCTAATGGTGTATCAGTTTGATTAACTGGTGACTATGTGAGCAGCTTTATTGAATACAGTATTAATATTTTAAAATTTAGACTTTGTTTTATTTTATATTTTCTAAGTATCACTGTGTATTATCCTGCATTATTCCACATCATTACCTAACATACTAAATCTTTTGGACCATTTTGAGAATGATATGTATTACATATTCCTGACCGCACAAATAAAATACAATTTATACCATAATATCAAAGATTAAAGAGCCCAGAGCTCCATGCTGTATTAGGCCATGACTCAACATCTGACAGCAGCCTTCTGAATCAGTATAGAAGTGATTCTACACTTTAGATACAAACTGCTAAATGAATTAGTCGTACTCCCCTGCTATCCAGTCAATAAAAATGAATATGCCAAATGTACAAGATCTGTTTAGTTTTCAAGTAAGATTAAAAAAGTTAAGTGAAAACATAATTTTCATCTAACTAACTCATTTAAATGGAACCTGACAGCTCCCCCATGGCCTACAAACCATCACCATGTATGCATTCTCCTGTTAACCCTTTGTAACAAGCCCTTTGCACTGTATATTTGTTTACACTGTACGACAAAAGATAATTTATTAAATTCAGTTGTATTATGCTAATTAGTGTCAAGTCAAGGCAACATTGGTTTCCCCAGACTTGTTATGCCACTAATCATGTCATCTTGCCCCTATGGGTGCGACAACATGATTTGCAACAGCCAGTGTCACCCAGAGCTCTTTCCAAGTCTCGCTCATGCCTGCCACTATTGTCTTTTTATATCAGTGTGCAGTGAAGCCAAGTGTATGTTCCCCAGCTTTATATGCACACTACGCATGATTGGAGAACACATCATGACAATGTCATCTGTCATCCACCAAAGGTAATACCGGGAAGGAGAGCACTGTAAGCACGTATGTGCTTCCAAGACATGCGCGACTATGAAGCTGGGGAATGTACACTCTGATTCATTGTGCAATTACAAGAAAGATACAGATTTACACTGATGAGCAAGATATGCAAGGACCAGTGATGATCACAGCTCTTGCAAATCATGTAATAATGCTCACAGGAAGGGTGAGGAAGGGTATTAACATAAGAATAAATAAATGGTGGCTGTTTGAAAGACATGCAGGAGCTGTCAAGTTCCCATTAAAGGGAACCTATAATTAGGATATTAGACCCCTAACTAAAGACATGTGTGGAAAGGACCGTTAATTCTGATACCTTGCTCATAGTATTTGTAAATTGTAGAGATAACCAGTCTTGAAGTTTTAAGTGCAAATGCAGGGGGTGGAAATTGCACTTCTATCTCTTCTGCTTTGCTCCCTTTTCCCACCCCACTGGCCTAGGGTCTCTGAAGGACAAGTCCATCTTCTCTGTGACCTGCCTCCCCTGCCTGAGATTCTGCACAGGCACCATCATTGTCTGGGGTCGTGACACCATTGGGGCGGTGCAATAAAGTTTAGTTGACGTTGATACAGCCAGACTATCGTTCCTGCATGTGCCACCCCCTCTGATGAGACTAGATATACATACAGTTGAAACCAGAAGTTTACATACATTATATAAAAGGACACAAATGCATGTCTCAATATCTGGCATGAAATCAGAATAAACCTTTCTCATTTTAGGTCAATTAGGACTACCAGAATTATATTTGCCAATGCCAGAATAATGAGAGAGAATGTTTTAAGGCATTTTTATTACTTGCTGCAAAGTCAAAAGTTTACATACATTTCATTAGCATTTGGTACCATTGCCCTTAAACTGAATGACTTAGGTCAAACGTTTGAGATATCCTTCCACAAGATTCTCACAATAGTTGGTCATAATTTGGGCCCATTCCTCCTGACAGAACTGGTGTAACTGATCCAGGTTTGTAGGTCGCCTTGCTCCCACCTGCCTTCTCAGCTTTGCCCACAAATTTTCAATAGGATTGAGATCAGGGCTTTGTGATGGCCTCTCCAAAACATTGACTTTGTTATCCATAATCCACTTTGTTACCATTTTGGCAGTATGCTTTGAGTCATTGTCCATTTGGAAGACCCATTTCCTCCCAAGCTTTAACTTCATGGCTGATGTCTTGAGATGCTTCTTCAGTATTGCCACAAAATCTTCTTTTCTCATGATGCTATCTATTTTGTAAAGTGCACCAGTCCCTCTTGCAGCAAAGCAACCCCACAACATGATGCTGCCACCCCATGTTTCACAGTTGGGATGGTGTTCTTAGGCTTCCAAACTTCTCGCTTTTTCCTTCAAAAGTAACGATGGTCATTATGCCCAAAGCCAAAAAGTTCAATTTTAGTTTCATCAGACCACAGGACATTTCCCCAAAAATTAAGGTCTGTGTTCCTGCGTGCATTTTCATTAATCTGGCTTTTTTATGTTTCTTTTGATATAATGGCTTCTTCCTGACAGAGTGACCTTTGAGCCCATGTTGATACATTACTCTTTCACTGTGGATAT
>VIAB01005854.1:28188-40931 GCA_009801035.1 Oophaga pumilio
CTCTGCTCAGAACTCATCTCAAACCCATTCACAACAGCCATCCCTGGACCAGAACTGCGCTGCTAACTGCAGACCAGTCTCCAATCTTCCTTTTATTTCCAAACTCCTGGAACACTTGGTCTACTCCCATCTCATCCGCTATCTCTCAGATAATTCTCTTCTCCACCCTTTAAAGTCTGGTTTCTGCTCTTCACACTCTACTGAAACTGCACTTACTAAAGTCTCTAATGACTTACTAACAGCAAAATCCAATGGTCATTACTTGCTGCTGATTCTTCTGGATCTCTCTGCAGCATTTTACACTGTGGATCACCAGCTCATCCTCACCATGCTCCACTCTATCAGCCTCAAGGACATTGTTCTCTCCTGCTTCTCCTTCACAATATATTTTGCTGGCTGTTCTCTTTCTACTCTTCCCCTAACTATCAGGTTTCTTCAAGGATCATTCTTGGGTTCTTAAGTCCTCTTCTCCTTATATACTGCCCCTATTGGACAAACCATCAGCAGATTTGGTTTCCAGTGACAGCTCCAAGCTGATGACACCCAATTATACAACTCTTCACCTGACATCTCTCCCACATTAATACTAAATACCAGGTATTGTCTGTAAGCTGTCTCTAACATCATATTCTCCCTCTATCTGAAACTGAATCTCTCCAAAACCGACTTTTCACTTTCCTTGGGTGATGCAACCATAACTCCCAAGCAAACTCACTGTCTTGTGGTCATATTTGACACAGAACTTTTCTATATTCCTTATATCCAATCACTCAGTCGTGTCACTTTCACCTTAAAAAACATTTCCAGAATCCGACCTTATCTCACATTTGAAGCTGCAAAAACTCTTACTGTCGTTCTTATTCACTCTCGTCTGGACTGCTGCAGCTCTCTTTTGATAGGTCTCCCCCTACCAAACTTTCTCCCCTACAATCCATCCTGAATGCAGCAGACAGGGTCATATTTTTATCCAGCCACTACACCGATGCTACTTCAGTCACTGCACAGGTAACCCATTCGCTACAGAGTTCAATATAAACTTATCACTCTCACCAACAAAGCCCTCCACAGTTCTGCACCTCCTCCCTCATTTCTGTCTATCACCCTACATGTGCCCTCCGTTCTACAACTAATCAAAGACTAACATCCTCCATAATTTAAACCTTGCACCTCCGTCTCCAAGACTTCTCTCGTGCTGCGCCAGTCTACTGGAATGCACTACCTCAAACGATCCAACTGACACCTAGTCCCCATGTTTTTAAGCGTGCTTTGAAACCACATCTTTTTAGGAAAGCCTGTCACCTCAACTCACTAACCTCCTAATGCTCCCCAGTTCCCTCTTTGTAAATGTTAATCCTAATCTGCTCTTTCCTATTCATTTGTCTCCACATCCTCCATGCACTCAATACCACTTGGTAACTGCACTTATACAGATCCTGGCTGGTGGCTGAATTACAACAGTTCTGCAAAGTTGAGTGGGCCAAACTTCATCCAGAGCATTGAAAAAGACTCATTGCCAGTTATCGCAAAAGCTTCATTGTAGTTGTTGCTGCTAAGGGAAACCCAACAAGTTATTAGGTTTAGGGGAAATCACTTTTTCACACAGGGGCTCTGAAGGTTTGGATTTCTTTTTCCCTTAATAGTAAAGACCTTCATTTAAAACTGCATTTTGTTTTTACTTGTGTTAACTTTGTCTAATATTTAAATTAGTTTGGTGATCAGAAAACATTTAAGTGTGACAAACAAGCAAAAAAATAGGAAATCAGGAAGGGGGCAAGTACAATTTTTCACACAGCTGTATATTGTCAGTGTAGTCACTTCTCATGGCCAAGCTGTGAGTCAGAATAGTCAAGGAATCCAAGGTCAAAAGCCAGGATGGTATGTCATAAACAGAAGGAAGAGACAAAAGTGTGGTCAGGTAACATTTCAAGAGCAGAATACTAGAAGGATAACGGATCAGAGCAGAAGGGGTTAAATAGATGGATGGTCAGAACGAAGTCCAAGGTCAGGCAACAAAAGATCAAGCATACAGAACTCAAGGCACAGGAGCACAAACCTCATTAGCAGAATGAACATCTGGCAGTGGTCTGGGAGAAATAGCTCAGTTAAGTAGCATGGCAATCACCTGGGATAATGAACACATGTAGACAGCTGACGCCTCTCAGTATCAGATTGGATAGTCCAGCTGTCAATCAACACACTGACAGCTCAGTACGCTCCTGTACCAGATTAGATGTCTGGGCTGTCAATCAAAGTACTGACAGCTTTAGCACACCCCTGTACCAGATTGGACAGCCGAGCTGTCAGTAACTGCACCCCAGACACACTGAGGGGTGGAACCGTGACATATATATGTATTACTATTAGTGGATTCAGCACCTGCTTAGCCAATACATTACCCACAAGGGATTTTTTAGCTCCATATAATTTTATGTTGTTATTCTGTTTGTGGTAATATTCCGTGAAGTTCCCTTTCTTTAATGTATTTTATATATCATCAGGTGGTCCAGAAGGTGAAAGCTAGTGGTCCCCGCTTGTCACTAACAGTTATTGATGAACCCAGCTATAAAAAGTTGCATGCTGATAAAATCTCACCATTGTCCCTCCTTACTAATAATATCCTAGAGTCATGTCCCAGACCCAAACTCTGCCTAGTACGGAATGAGGGAAAAGGCTTTGGGTTCACTGCCAGTGCTACAGGCGGTAAGCTATGACACTCTTATGTACAATGCTCTTATGTATTATTATTTATCCTGATAACAGATTTCATAATATTTTTTTTTTATCCAGTCAGAGTAAAACCCAGTGAATCCACTCTATTTTCTGCCAAAAGCAGTCCAAATTGCAGATTTGTGCCCTGATAATAATTCACTAACATGGTTTTCAGCTGTATATAAATAAACCCTGAAAGGGAAATCCATTTTTTTAAATGATTGAACTCATGTAAAATAACAATATCAGATAGTACTAGCCCTCCCCACGTCCACCACAGGCTCTTCGCTGCTGTTTCTGTCGCAGTGTTTGGCTGCAGCAGTGCCATTCTGTCGACATCTCACAGCACTGTTGCAGCCAATCACTAAGCTCAGTGACTTGTATCATCTGCATTGGTCGAGCTATTGAGCTGTGATTGACTGCTGCAGTGATGTGAGCTGTCCACCGCAGCAGCCAAAATTCCAAAAACAGCTGTGGGAAATCTGTGCTGGAACTAGGGTTAGTGGATACTATCTGATTTTATCAATTTACATAAGTTCAATCATTTTAGGGCTACTTAAAAAAAAAAGAATGTGTTTATTCTTTCACCCAAAACCAGAGTAAAAACATAGTCCTAATGTCCTAGTCCTTAACAAAAACATAAAGGTGCTGTATTATCTTCTGTCTTCAGTAGTGCTCCGCTCCTCTGCCTCATGGCTTCCTAATTTCTAGCTGGCAAAATACTTTAAAAAATTGACAGTTCATACTGCACCACCGGTCCGAACTGAGTGCTCTCCCATTCTGCAAGCAGGGGCAGCTTTCCATTGATCCTGCCAGCTTCTGAGTGGTGTGGGTTGCTTGCCTAGGAAACCCGCAATTATTAGACGGCAAGGTGGCCGATAACCTAAGCAACAAGCTGTACGTAATAGAATTAAAATTCCCCCCATTATTGAGAATGGAGATGATTTTTTAATAAGAGGTAAATTACAAAAGGTGCAAAATTCCACTATATCTAAAATCTGCTGTAGATATTTTACTTCTTTGTGATGCTAGATTATAGGGTTTGGTAAAACCTTCACTTACTGTACATTGTACTGTACTTTCTTCTCTAATTTTAGTGTGAATTATACAACTGAAGTTCCAAAATAAATGGAAAAAGTGTAATCAGAGGCGAAGACTATAATTCACAGTAGTCCAACTGATATAATTATTCACTATTCCCATCTTGTTTTGTACAAGGTGTACGTGGCACATTTCTACTCACAGTTGAAGATGGGGGGGCTGCACAAAAGGCTGGTATTCCTCAAGGAGCTCGACTTCTTGAAGTTAACGGTGAAAGTATTGTGAGCTTCACAATGAGTCAGCTCTCTAAAAAGGTAAAATACTGAATAACATGAAAGATAGAAAACTAATACTGTACGCTGTTGGTAATACAGTGTTTGTAATACACTGGTGGCCAGCATTATAGTAATAATCGCTAAAGACAACACTGTGTGTAATAACCACAACATAATAGTATTGTTGCTTCTTAGAATTTCTTAATATCTATGTATATACTGCGAAATAGGTTTCAACTTTTTACATGTACCAAACTTGCCATGCGGAGAATTTGTCTGTTCAATATACTTGCCAAATTCTGAATTCAAGCTTGTTTCCGTTTGTTTTATTATACTCACCTGGGGAAAGGTCTGGTCCGGGGGGTGTTGCATGTCTGGTTCCGGTGCCTCCCATCTTCTTGCAATGCCACCCTCCTGCTTGCTTCACAGGCTCCCCGGTATCTCGCTCTTGAGTAGGCATACTTATTTGCCCTGTTGAGGGCAGAGCAAAGTACTGCAGTGCGCAGGCGCTGGGCCTCTGATCTTTCCTGGCGCCTGCGCACTGCAGTACTTTGCTCTGCCCTCAACAGGGCAAATAAGTATGCCTACTCAAGAGCGCGATGCCAGGTAGCCTGTGAAGCAAGCAGGAGGGCGGCGATCATAAGAAGATGGGAGGTGCCGGACTCGGACCTGCGACACCCACTGGACCAGACCGCCCCCGCTGGTGAGTATAATAAAAGTTATTTTTCTTATCTTTCAGGTAGGATCGGGGGCTTATCTGTAGCATTATAGAATGCTGTAGATAAGCCATGAAAGGTGATGGCTGTATCTTATATCGGCCAAAACTGCTGACAGGTTCCCTTTAATGATACATGGTGTTCTTGGATGGTCTGAGCCCCAGGAAACTGTTAAAGTAACAAGAGTCATTAGTATACAAGAGCTCTGTGGAATGGTGTTGCAGATCGTAGTAAATGTCTTCTCAGACCACCTTTTTATTGAGAACTTTCTTTTGTATTTAAAGTTGAAATTCAAGTTAAATGAGTTTTTCCAAGATTATACTTTATTTCCTGCCTATAAAATATGTATTTGACTGCTTGGGACCCTAAATTTTATGCAATCTCTTCCACATGCTTTGGAGAAAACCGGCAGCGAAAATTAACCAGAGATGCAAATTTGGTAATGATACTTGAGCTTTAGAGTATTTCATTGTAAACTAAATACATATCCATATTAGGAACTTATCATTTATTCATATTGTTTCTTTATTTGATTTGCAGCTTGTTTCTTTGTTAAGAATAACAATTTAATCCCAACTGGAGTGCCTGGAGCACATTTGGCGTGGCCTTGCGCCTCAGAGCACCATTCCGCCTTTAGCAGTAGCATGCCTCCATCTTCCTGTCTTCTGATTGACAGCGCTTTGCATTGTCATGCACAGTGTGGGAAAGACTAAGTGGAACACAAAGGGATGAGGGGAAGGAAGTCCAAACACTATGGAATGGGGGAGTGGAGACCCTCAGGCAGATCTAATAACACCCTGCCTACCCTACCATCCCTAAATTGGTTCCACACCAATCGCCAAGCAGGAAACCTAAGCCCAGTATATCCCTAGAGCTAGGCCCTGCATAGGGATGGGGGATGGGAACTGGTCAGTCCCCACTGATAACTAAAGACAACAAGGGAGATAAACAAAGAGAGAGGAACTTAGCTTGAGTAGACTCCAGAGAGATAACACCAAATGTCCTCCAAGAGCAACAGAGAAGAAGTTAGTCAACAGCTACAGCTCCAAGCCTTCACAAGGGAAAAAGTGAATATCACTGGTGAATCTCTACATCAAACTGGGGGTTTATAAACACCAAGGTCTAGGTGTGTTAATTAAAGCCAGAGGGAGGTTGCCACTGGGTCCAACAGTCAGAAGTATTAAGAAGGTGTCTGCAATGCCAAACGCAAAAACCTTCTGCAGCCAGATGCAAAGCAACTGTCTGTTGCATCTGACACACCCGTGACACTAGTGGGAGTGTGCTCTTGCACACAAGTAATGTCTCCCCTATACGACATCAGGATACAGGACTGTATGTTTCAGGGAAATCCAAACTTTTGTTTTCACTTTCCAAGTTTAGGAACTTGCAGCTCTCTGGCGCCCCCTTATCCTCAGGTCAGTCAGGGAACTGCACCTAGGGTAAGTAAACTCCGGAAAGGTTGCCTTGTCGCATACTGGCTATCGGGCACTCTGCAGTGGGAGCGGTATGGACATCACCAGTCCCCGACAGGGAATACACACATAAACCTCTGATCCGTCACTGCCAGAATTCCCCAATACCACCAGGATGCTATGCTGCTACCAGTTCCTCGTTTGATACTAGAGCCTATATTGGGTCAGGAACCAACCCACAAGCAAAAGGTAGCGTAGTTTTGGCACGGAGTACATGTCAGTTTGATCATAGAGAAAAAGAAAGAAACTAGTAAATTTAGGAGGGGGTCTTCCTCCCCATCCTCGGGCACATTGCAGACCGGTAGGACGCAGGCTCCATGTTCTTGATGAGCCTTCATCATATTGATTTGGAAGGCCTTGCGCCTACCCTGAGCATGGTCAGGAGTGACCATGTAGGTGACTGGGCTACTGCCTGAAGCTTATCTTTTGGTACGGGGACTAGTAACCACACCTTCTGACCCACCTAGTAGGTCCGTTTCCGGGCGTTCTCATCATACCAGTGCTTCTGGTCAGCCTGCGCCTGCGCCATGTTGTCATACACCAACTGCATCTAGGTTTGCATCTTGTCACGGAAGCGCATGACGTATTCCACGATGGACACTTCTGAAGGGCTCGGCTCTTGTTCCCAGGATTCCGTTAGCAACTCAAGGGGTTCGCGGACTCGCCTGCTGTACATGAGCTCGAAGGGGGAGAACTCCGTTGAGGCCTGCGGAACCTCTCGGTAAGCAAATAGCAGGTGTGGGAGGTACTGCTCCCAGTCACATCCCTGGGTCTCAACCAGCATTTTTAGCATCTGCTTAAGGGTACTGTTGAAGCGCTCAAACAAACCATTGGTTTGGGGGTGATACACGCTTGATACCAAACGCTTCACCTGCATTTTCTTACAGAGAGCCTCCATTAGGCGGGACAAAAATTGAGTCCCCTGGTCGGTAAGCATCTCCCTGGGAAATCTACTCATGAAAAGATGGCCAATAGGGCATCAGCCACCTTAGTTAAGGACAGAGCCACTGCCTCAGGATACCGGGTAGCATAGTCTACCACAGTAAGGATGTAGCGCTTTCCAGAGCTGCTGGGTATGGCCAGTGGTCCCAGCATGTCCACAGCAATGCTCTGGAAAGGTTCCTCTATCACTGGCAAAGAGATCATGGGAGCTTTGGGAGCGGGCCCTAACTTCCCCACTCTTTGACATGTGATACAGGAGCGGCAGTAGTTGGTTACATCTTTCCCCATTTTGTGCCAATAGAAATGTTGAGACAGCTGGGCCTTAGTTTCGCTGATCTCCAAGTGTCCAGTGAGTGGAATCTCATGGGCAATCTGTAACAATTCACCCCTAAATTGGTAGGGTATGACCAGCTGTCTTTCCCTCAACCACTCCTGTTGGGATTTACTGGGAACCTTACCCCAGTATAGCCTCCCTTGTTCCCAGAACACCCTTTCCTTATCAGTCTTGAAGGTGGGATTCTCGGTGAGGTTTCTCAGTTTCTCCAGGCTAGCATCGGAGTGCAGAGCAGCCTGGAACTCCAAGCTGGAGGCAGCCAGAAGTGACGTTAAGGTCCATTCTTCATGGGGACTCTCTGGGACCTGCTCTGGGTCCGTCTCTGGTTCAGTCATCCCTCTGACTGAATAGGGTCCTGAAGGCAGGGTGTTACCTGCATTCTGGGCACTCCGACTGCGGGTGACAGCGGCTATATGGGCCATCTCCCAGGGGATTACCACAGTCCCATCAGCCTGCTCGGCTATGCGTACTACCTCCCCATCCTCCCCCATAACCTCAGAAGCAGTGCTATATATGGGGCAGTTACCTTCGGCCAGGTCACCTTCCTTCGTGGCAGTGATCAGTTGCACGGCATTACCTTCTTCGTGGTTCCCGTGCCTCTTCCCATTTCACATAACATTGACACTTGCTACTGTTAGGGGTTCCTCAACCATATCACCCCACAGCATGACCTGGCAGAGTACTCCTGTACTCCCAGATACATAATTATCAGATACATCATTATCAGGTAAAACATGTGCATTCACCTCATTAGCATTAACATTACCCTCAGTGTCATATCGGGGAGGGGTGTCAGGGACATAATACACAAATATCCTCCCCAAATCAGTTCCCAACAAAACGTGTGTGGGCAAGTTTTCGGACACGCCCACTTCCTTCACCCTGCTCCTGGCACCCCAATCTATAAAAACCCAGGCCATCAGCAAGGGACAGCGGATGCCCCTAACCCCGGTGACAGTCAGGGTTTTCCTCAGAGTGATCTCTTCGGGGGCCAACAGTTCGGGTCGGATGAGGGTTCGTTCGGCCCCGTTGCCCTTGAGTCCTATAGCGACATAGTTCCCCATGTTTACTCTCTGCAAATTTTCACAGGCCCTCCCAACTGCCCACCGACAAAAAGAACTGCTGCAATAGGCCCAGAGGCCTTGGCTGGGGGGCTCTTCTTCTGCTTCTCCAGACAAATGGCGCTGAGATGTCCAGTCCAACTGCAGAAATAACACTTGAGGGATCAGGTGTAGGCCTGGTGTTGGCAAAGGGGCCAGGGCCTTTAGTGGGTCGGCTGGCAGGGGTACTGGAGTTGGTTGATGGATTACCCCCTTTACAGCTGGCAGTGACCGGCTTCCGCACCTCCGGTTTATGATTGATTTCGTAGGTGTCGTTGATCAGCGCTGCTTTATCCGTGTCTTTTGGCTCCCGGTCCATCACAAACTGTCTTACCTCAGCTGGACAAAGATGCAGGAGCTGGTCTTTTACCATCAGGTCCTTCAGCTGCTCAAAGGTGATCACTGACAGTCCTTGGACCCACTGGTCAAAGTGGATTCTGAGTCCATGTACCACATCACTGTTGCTGTCTTGTGGGCCACGTTGGAGGTTCAGGAACTTTTTACGGTAGACCTCAGGAGTCAGCTGGTACTTCTTTATCAAGGCCTGCTTGATGGCCTCATAATCTCCCTCTTAGTCTTGGGGAAGAGAAGCAAATGCCGCTTTTCCTTTGAGCTCCGGGGTAAAATATGGGGCCCATTGGTTATCAGGTAGCTGTTACTGTCTGCAGGCTTTTTCAAAGCCCCGCAGAAATATATCCAAGTCCCCGTCCTTTTCCATCACTGGAAAGTGCTCTGGCCAGGGTTTTGAAGGTTTTTGCATTATTTGACTCACAGCTCCGTGAAGTAGATGGTGTTATTCTGAGTCGGGCCAACTCCAGCTGGTACTGTCTCTCTTCCCGCTTGGCCTCTCGCTGGGCTTGGGCCTGCCGCTCAGCTCTCTCGGCCTCTTGGTATTGCTGGATCAACTTCAGCCGTTGTTGATGATCGTCTGCAGGGAGTTGCTCCAAAGCCAACTGCAGATTGTGGTCCCCACTGCCATGGATGCAAATAGGGCTGGCATTCCCCGTTTGGACCTCTGGATCAGTATCGTTCATACTTTGGCTGACGCCTGCTTTTGCTGAGCTCTGGGAATGGTCTTGATCTGCTTCAAGTTGCACCATTTCTGCAACCATTTGGTCTTTGTTTTTGCCAGGGGGGTCAATGTCTCTGTATGTACATATTCCAGCAAGAGTGTCCTTTTTCTGCTGGGCGTACCAGAGCTCTCCTTTCGTAGCCATAATTTCCAAATAATAGATAGGACAAAAAAAACAAGAGAAGGGGAGGGGGTAACTGCTACACACACAGTATTGTCTCAGATCTAACAAACACTGAGTTCGATCTTCAAAACTTTTTACGCAGGGTCCTCGCAAGAACTGTGCAAGTTTTTAGTGAGAGGAATGATTGCTCAAACCAAATCACTAATGCTCTATGATCCCACTGCTGGGCGGTATGGATATCACCAGTCCCAGACAGGGAATACACACATAAATCTCGAATCCGCTTCCAGGGTTCCCCAATACCACCAGGACGCTATGCTGCCACCAATTCCTTGTTTGATACAAAAGCCTATATTGGGTCAGGTAAAAACCCACAAAGTTGCATAGTTTTGGCACGGAGTACGTGTCGATTCGATCATAGAGCAAAAGAATGAAACTAGTAAATTTATAAGTTTACTCCAGAAAATATAGGCAGTGTTTACAAAAATACAAAAGATATTACAAAAGGAGACAAAATACAGTATGTACAGACAGTTGCAAATAAAACGGATTAAAATAATAAACTTACTACATCTCAGTCACTGGTATGACGTGTTGATGAGGGGAGGAGGGCCTTCCCAAGGAAGAAATGGTTCATCAGCACAGCGTCTTAGCTGGCCCTCCTGGCATCTAACACCTCCCCATTTGAGCGTGTCAGCTTTATGCTTTCACCTTGATGAACCACAATTGGTGAGCTGAGATAGAGGACGTACGCCTCCTTTGAACAGTTATTTAAACTCCTAACTTTCCATATCTTTGGCTGGGGGCTCACAGGGTGATGACAGGTGCATTACCTTCTCCTCTGTGCCGTGACCATTCTTTTGAGACCAAATATGATATGCCTGCATGTTACTGGGGGGAAGAAACTGTTTTCTCGGTTTCTGTTGACCCCAGAGGCCTCTAGATGGTGCCGAGCGTAGCTCTGATTATCCTGAACCTGGAAATCTACTTTTCCTGTTTCTAGATTTAACGGGAGTTATTAAATTTGAGTTCAAGGAGATTGGGATGAGAATAAAGAAAGTTTTGGCGGGAAACTACATTCCTTGCTCGAGCTAGCAGACCATGCTCTCACATTACACAAAGATCGTGTACCTGAAGGGAGGGGGCAAGTGAACATTCCAGGAGAGAGAGGGAGGAGGGAGGAAGGAGCAGCATTTCACAGAGGGAAAAGGCAGGGGGGTTTTTGCAGCCATGAGGCTGCATGTGAAGCTTAGCCTTGCACAAACCAATGGGGGGAAGGGCAGTAATTCAGCTGGATGTGTTCCTGGGATATCAGGAAATATCTCATATTTTCCTGACAGTATGCAAGCAAGCACATGCATGAATGCGCTTTCATGTATACCTGTAGATAGTGCACGTCTGGATGATGCAAGCTCTATGAGTCAGAAGAGAGGGACAAAAATAATCTCCTAATAAACTAAAGGAACAATTTTTATAAGGGGCAGCCATATAGGTATGTATTTAGTTTATTATGCAATTTATAACTGACAGACTCCTTTTAATGTGCATTTGACTCTGTTCAGAGCGTCACACAGAAGTTATTGTTGTTACATGTATGATTGCAATATGTCAATGAGAGCAAAGCCTAAATGTGTGTACAAAAATGTGTTTTGTTCTTTATAGTTACATCAAAGTGGCTCTCGAGTAGTCCTCCTAGTTCTGGAATCGTCTGCATGGGAGATATATGTGTCTCATGGAGTGATACCAAGCATAGCATTTGCTGATACATCTTCCTTACCGTACCATCCACGAAAGCTTCACTTGGTGAGATGCCCACAGGGATATGGGTTCCTTTTAAGGCAAGAGAAGTGTTTAGGAGGACACGGTAAGCAATTTGATGTGAAGAAACAACTGCAAATAGACAACCAACAGAGAAAACACAGCTGATAGCTTTGACATTATGTATATATGCCCCTACTAGTGGAAAAGCTGTATAATGAGTCCACTTTTTAGGTAGGTGATCATCTGAGTTATAATATGGCCATATGTTTCAGCAGCACGTACCAATTTAGGTTGACATTCTGAAAAGGTATTGCAAGTGACCAGGTGACAGGGCCACCATAACTAGTAAATTAGCATCCAAAAGTTTGGTATTATCTTAAAAAGTGTGATTACTTCTGTCTGGTTATTGTGATGCCATTTTCCTGGTGATTTTAGTAAACCGGAAGCAAATGGTTGTCAGCTATAAGGATGAAAATTGTATTTGACATTGTTTTATCCTTTTATGTGTTAGTTTTCAACATTTTATGACCAGATGTCAGGAAGCTTGCAATTCTGAGAGTGAACTCAGGCAAAAGCTAAAAACAGCTAAGAAATTCAACTATTCTCAAAGTCAAGCATCACATATAATAAAGAAAGAAAAACAATGTTAAGGAACAGCTGACAAATTTGCAAGTGGACGACCACGGAAAACTTCCACCAAAGTTGTTTTTTCCTGAAAAAGAAGTAACTCGGTACTTCGAAATGCGTTGAAATGAACTACCACCTTACTTTACTACACTGTGATATACGTCTCAATCCTGTCGGCAGCGCAGAAATTGTCCACTAACTCCTTTTACCTTCTGATAAAAGTGGTACCTGGTGGCTATCTGCAGGAGCTCCAGTAAATACCAGGTAGCTGCTTAGCTACGCTCCTCCTATGTAAACCCAGATGGTGGTACAGTGGGTCCAGGAATCACGTGCGCCATCTGTGTGCGTAACACTGTGACTGGCTGGCCGCATCGCGTGACAGTGTCTTTTATAAGACCCAGTGACACGATGCTCGGCGCACTGTCCTAAGGAAGCAGTACAGGGAGAGTTGTTATAGGAGAGAGAGTGTATATTAGCGCAGTCATATATTCAAGGTTTATTGCCTTACAGTCTTTATATAGGTATACTGCTGCCAGGGTCGGACTGGCCCACCGGAGAACCGGAGGATTC
>VIAB01005854.1:81554-101263 GCA_009801035.1 Oophaga pumilio
ATTCTCAAAACTTTTGGCCATGACTGTATATATACATATATATAATGATTATGGGTAGATATGGGGAAAGTGTAGTACCCTTATTAGGTCACTAGATGGGGCACATTAGTCCACTTAAGATAGCACTATACATAGTTAACTTAGGAGGGGCTGACTGTGGTTAAGTGTAGAAGTCTTCCTGTTTGTAGTTAGTTAGGGCCTGGTGCCCGTGTAAGGCAGTCAGCTCCACAACTTTCAAGCAAGCTACCCAGCCATTCAGAGTCCGGATGGACAGAAGTGCAGCAGAAGCAGCAGTGCTGCTGCAGTTGGGAGCAGAAGCTTAAGAAAAGGTCCTAGATCAATACAGGGATGCAGGTCGCTCACCATGTGGCAGGTCATCGCATGGGCTGATGCCCTCAGATCTGGGGCTGAGGGAAGCCCCAAGCACAGCGAGTCTGGACAGGGAGGACACTGAGGAACCGTATGATAGGATGTAGAGAGGCGTGCAGAAGACGTGATTAATGTGGACTGTGTGGAACCGTATGCTGATATTGTTACTTACAAGGATGTGCTGTGACAAGGAAAGAGTAAAGTTCTGTGTTTTCAGTTTGGAATGGACTCTGTCACTGATGTTTTGGTCACTTTTGAAAGTTGGTTGTGCTTTCACAGTCCTGGTAGCATGAGACGGACTCTTCAACCCACACAAGTGGCTCAGGTAGTGCAGCTCTTCCAGGATGGCACATCAATGTGAGCTGTGGCAAAAAGGTTTGCTGTGTCTGTCAGCGTAGTGTCCAGAGGCTGGAGGCGCTACTAGGATACAGGCCAGTACACCAGGAGACGAGAAGGGGGCCGTAGGAGGGCAACAACCCAGCAGCAGGACCGCTACCTCCACCTTTGTGCAAGGAGAAACAGGAGGAGCACTCCCAGAGCCTTGCAAAATGACCTCCAGCAGGCCACAAATGTGCATGTGTCTGCACAAACGGTTAGAAACCGACTCCATGAGGATGGTCTGAGTGCCCGACCTTCACAGATGGGGGTTGTGCTCGCAGCCCAACACTGTGCAGGATGCTTGGCATTTGCCACAGAACAGCAGGATTGGCAAATTCACCACTGGCGCCCTGTGCTCTTCACAGATAAAAGCAGGTTCATACTGAGCACATGTGACAGACATGACAGAGTCTGGAGACGCCGTGGAGAGCAATCTGCTGCCTGCAACATTCTTCAGCATGACCAGTTTGGTAGTGGGTCAGTAATGGTGTGGGGTGACATTTCTTTGGAGGGCCGCACAGCCCTCCATGTGCTCGCCAGAGGTAGCCTGACTGCCATTAGGTACCGAGATGAGATCCTCAGACTCCTTGTGAGACCATATGCTGGTGCGGTTGGCCCTGGGTTCCTCCTAATGTAGGACAATGCCAGACCTCATGTTGCTGGAGTGTGTAAGCAGTTCCTGCAAGATGAAGGCATTGAAGCTATGGACTGGCCCGCCCATTCCCCAGACCTGAATCCGATTGAGCACATCTGGGACATCATGTCTCGCTGCATCCTCCAAAGTCACCTTGCACCACAGACTGTCCAGGAGTTGGCAGATGTGTTAGTCCAGGTCTGGGAGGAAATCCCTCAGGAGACCATCCGCCGCCTCATCAGGAGCATACCTGGACATTGTAGGGAGGTCATACAGGCACAGGGAGGTCATACAGGCACGTGGAGGCCACACACACTACTGAGCATCATTTTGACTTGTTATAAGGACATTACATTCCACTTTAATGTTGTGGGTGACTCCAAATCCAGGCCTCCATTGGTTAATAAATTTGATTTCTATTGATGATTTTTGTGTGATTTTGTTGTCAGCACATTCAACTTTGTACAGAACAAAGGATTCAATGAGAATATTTCATTCATTCAGATCTAGAATGTGTTATTTGAGTGTTCCCTTTATATTTTTGAGCAGTGAATAAATATTTTAATACATTCTACTGTAATTCTCTTTTTTTGAGTTGTTATTTACTTATGCATAATAAAAAACGTTGGCATTCCGTTTTCTCCTTGTTTTGCAAAATATATTACCAGAAGTAAATTAATTCTGCAGTAAAAAGGTAGTACTTATATGTAAAAAGTAATATATTATTGATATACAAATATAAAAATGTCTAAAAAGTACATAAAGAAAATAGGTGCTAGATATATTAAAAAGAGGGACTTAATACCATGGAATATTACGTGACAAAAAGTAATTTATTTGGCATAACCAAACATGATATGACACAGAATGAGCACAAATGATCAACAAAAGGAGGGGGGGTCCAACCTGGAAAATCCCTAAAATGCTAAGTGCTATGTAGACAAATGTCTTAGTGGATCAATATGTAGTGATCAGTACGTGACATATTGGAAAGAGCCAAGATGTAAACAAATATACAAAAAACAGGTGTGACAAAATAAATCTCAAAAATAGTGCAAAGTTAATACACCAATATTTGTAATGACTGCTAAAATGTGGATATACAACTGAAATGATCAGTTGACCACTAAGGCTCCTAAGAGCTCTATATGTCACCTGATTGTGGGTTACCCATAGCGCTGGTGTGACAGTAGATATGTGTCAATTTGTAAACATGTTGGAGCATATAATACCTGTAGCAATGTGCACATGGATGTCCCAGGCGTCCCTCTACCCCGACGCGCATTTCGCTCTGCTTCTTTGGGAGGGTTGCAACAGTGTTGCACTAGTTGTGAGAGCATCAGCTGCTAATGTATTTGTATGGAGACAAAGTTCAGTTCTTCTTTTGTGTTACGGTTCAGTAGGGTTGCTGACAGATTCCCTTTAAAAGGAAAAATGTACCAGTGAATGAATGTTTTAATGATTCTGAAAACCTGTTTACCTGAAATTAAAAGTAAACTAAATTAGATATAAATTTAAAAAATTAGCATAAACTATTTGGTTATGTTATGCTACATGTTTTCTCTCAATCAGATTGAAACCTCACCTCTGCTTTTTTATGAAGATACCAGTCAAGTTAAAGCTTCTGAAGGTGATAACTCAAATCAAAGAGAATCACTCTCATCCAGTATTACAGAGGTGATGTATTTTTGTATTTGTACCCAGATATGTTATTTTCTTAGATTATTTGCTAAAAGCATTTTCAAAATAGTATCAAGTAGTAGTGGAAATCTAAGGCTCAATGCAGTGTTTCCCAAACCCCAGTCCTCACTACGACCATGAGGTCATGCTCTCAGGCTTTCCTTAGTATTGCAAGTGGCATCTCTGAGGGTCAAGTCACCACAGAGGTACTGCACCTCAGCCAGAGGTGTGGTATCCCACTCTCAGGTAAGGAGGGGGCACTACCCAGGACTCTAACACCAGCATCCAACACCTCTCCAGTCAGGGCACCTGGGCATAACCTATGGGAGGATGGCCTCATTCCAGGCTGGAGGGTAACTAGGTAGAGGGTGTGGGTGGAGTAAGTAGAGAAGGTGCGGAGCTTAAGGAGTGACAGTTGGTGGGAGGAGTTAGTGCTGAGGTGAGGAGATTGTTCTGGAAAGAGATGGAGAAAGAGGAAGGACATGTGAAGAGCAGAGGGAAGCTCCTGGAGCGAGTAGAAGGGGCCCTAGGGGCACGGGAAGTGAGAAACCCACCCGTGGTGCCCGAATCCAGCCTGACCAAAGTCGGGTGGAGGGACCAGGTTGCAGTAGGGGAACCGGACCCCAAGACTAGTGGAGGACTACAAGACTCAGCTAGCAAACCGGAGGCTGTGGTAACTGTATGTGCCACAGCCACATCCACACACATTCGCCGAAAAGGTAGCCATATAGGATCAAGGGGACCTAAAGTACGTCAGCCGACAAGATCCGAGGCTGCCGGCTTGGGGCCCTGTGTGTGAAGTCGTGAGGCAGGAGAGGCGGTAGCCAGCGCAGGGAGACGGACAGAGTAGGAGCATAAGAAAGGAGTCCTGGAGTGGTGTACCCCAATATACCTGGGAGTTTACTGGTCCCCTCACCTGGAGGACACAGCACTAAACGGGCATATGTGCACAAGTGAACTGCAAGTAAAAGCATTGGAAAATGCACCTTGCTGTGTCCCTGGAATCCGGACCGGGTCACTCCCACCGTGACCATCCCTTTTAGAATTGCCGGCCCGGTACCAAATATCCCATGGCCCTAGGGGACGCTCCATTTTGGCGTCATGAACAGGATGGACCGACCCTTTAAAGCTGGTCCTGTGCGCTTATTTTGGATTGTGTTTCTAGATGGTACGAAAGATGTTTTGCATAAAGAATATGATGCAAAAACAATAGGCTTGTTGGCCGGGGGGGTCTGCCTCCTGGCCCAGGATGGCGGGAAGAGAAAAAGAAACCGCCCATCAAAAAGGAGGAACCGCCCACCAATAAGGAGGAATGAAGATGGGTGTTGTAGAAGAAAACCGTGGGAAACGCGACTGATGCAGCAGACCCGGGAAGCAACATGGTGGAGGGAGGAGAACAAGTACCGGTGTGTAAGGTGGAGCAGGAGGACTCCACCAGCTGCAGCTCAACCATCCCGTACCGGTCGTCTATGATGGACCCGGACCTCCTGGGCGCGGAAGTGGAGGCGATCACCCGTCAGCTTCTAAAGACACAGCTGGCAGCGGTGAGAGGGTGGACCAAGGCCTTCCTGTAGAAACTGACCAGGCAGCCCCCAGCAACATCATCCATCTCGGAGAAGGAGAGAGGACCCGGCACCCAAGGAGTGGAGGTAAGCGGTGCGGACCTGACTCTGGCGGCGGAAAAATCTACTGCAGAGCTTCTGCCATTTTCACCCCTATACACTCCCGGCCAAGACTTTGAGCTCCTCGGTGAGTTGTCACCAGGAACCAAGGGCATTCCTGCAGCGGATAATGATGCAGCTCCCGTGATTAATGACACCCTGGTGGGATCTCTAACGCCCCCACCAACACCAACACCCGGACAGGTGTACAGACTGCTCCACTGGGATCAGGGAGACGGTGTCCTGGACAGGATGGTCACCCCACTCACGCCAACCAGTGAGCCCCGAAAAGTTTATGCCAAACCGGTGTTATTTCAATGGGGACCACAGGGGGTGAACATGATAACGCTCCAGGAGGAGATCCCCACCATTACATGGAGGGAATATTGCCGGCAGAGGGAAGAGAAGGAAAGGGAGGAAAGCAGGGCCCAGAAGGAGGCCTTTGAAAAGCGTAATTTGCAGGCCAAAACCCGGGCTCCTAAGACCAGCCGGACAGACAGGCGACCGCTGCGGCAGGGAGTGGTGGTCGCCTTCAATTTAATAAAGGGCTGGGGCTTTATAGAGGAGCCTGGGATGATAAATGACATCAACCGGAGAGACGTGGAATCCCACCTAATGGAAGGCCACCCAGATAGAGACCTATACCCCGGGGACAAGGTTAACCTACACTCACCATATTGGCGACAGGGGGTGGTACACCCTAGATTACAAGAAATGCATCCCTGCGATCAAAAGGCCTAAGGTTACAGATCCCACTGCAGCATCAGCCCCTACTACTGCAGCAACAGGCTCGGCCAGGCGAGTCACTCAGCGCCACCAAGCCACCCAGAGACCCCTGGTGGAATAAACCATCCTGGCCTATTACAATGTACCATTGGAAAGGTATGACCCTGAGTTTGTCCGACGTACCCAAGTGCTGCCTGGGAAGCAGCAGGTACAGTAAACAGAACAAGTGAGCATGACTGTAAATAGTTAAAGTTGCCATTGTTCCCAGTTATTCCGTTTAAAGACAATAGTATCATAAATGCTGTATGATTCAAAACTTTTATTGTAAATAGTTAGCACCTTATGTGCTCCCTATTGGTTTTACCTAAAATCAGACTACTGAAGGAAAACTGTCTGGCGTAGCCGAAGACGTAGTCCAACATGGAGACGATTCTTGCTCAGCAGTCACGCCCAGAGCCTACATCACACTAAAGAGAGGGATACCCCGGCTGGGGAACTCCTTAGAGTTTGTTGGACTTGACAGCGACTTGCACTTAATGGAAAGATGTTCTACTACACCTTATAGTGAATGTTTTATTGTAAAAATGTCTTATAGGAAATTTTAGTGAGTTTAATAAACAATGTTTTAGTGTACTTGACCTGGTAGGTTTAAAGAAGAAAAGTTTATTAAAGAGTATATGCTGGTGTTTCATTGAAGGAAGTATTAATGTTTATGGAAAAAATGTTCATGTTTTATTTTCAGTTTGGCAGTAAGGTTTTCATGTCATGCAATGTTTAAATTTTAAGTGCCTCCCATAAAGGGAAGAAATATTTTTACCTGGTTACCTGTTGACATGCATGTCTAAAACTCTTGCGTGTTTTCCTTGTAATACCTGTGTTTTTACTGTTCCAGCCCGCAGATGTGCTGTGTTTAACGGGGGGAATGTGGCGCCCCTTAGGGTCCAGTCACCACAGAGGTACTGCACCTCAGCCAGAGGTGTGATATCCCACTCTCAGGTAAGGAGGGGGTACTACCCAGGACTCTAACACCAGCATCCAACACCACTCCAGTCAGGGCACCTGGGCAAACCCTATGGGAGGATGGCCTCATCCCAGGCTGGGGGGTAACTAGGTAGAGGGTGTGGGTGGAGTAAGTAGAGAAGGGGCAGAGCTTAAGGAGTGACAGTTGGTGGGAGGAGTTAGTGCTGAGGTGAGGAGATTTTTTTGGAAAGAGCAGTTGGAGAGAGACGGAGAAAGAGGGAGGACATGTGAGGAGCAGAGGGAAGCTAGTGGAGCAAGTAGAAGTGAGAAACCCACCCATGGCGCCTGAATCCAGCCTGACCAGTGTCGGGTGGAGGGACCAGGTCGCAGTAGGTGGAATCGGCCCCCAATACTAGTGGAGGACTAGAAGACTCAGCTAGCAAACCGGAGGCTGTGTGTCCCACAGCCACATCCACACACATTCACCGAAAAGGTAGCCGGATAGGATCAAGAGGACCTAAAGTACACCGCCCTACAAGATCTGAAGCTGCCAGCTTGAGACCCTGTGTGTGAAGTCGTGAGGCAGGAGAGGCGGTAGCCAGCGCAGGGAGATGGCCAGAGTAGGAGCATAAGAGAGGAGTCCTGGAGTGTTGTACCCCAATATACCTGGGAGTTTACTGGTCCTCTCACCCTGGAATTCTTCCTGCATCATCTGCTAGCACCATTAAAAACCGTCATTTTTCCACCTCATAATATCTGCCCGGGACAAAGCTCTGGAGAGCTGAAATAAATTTGCTGCTCCACCACCAATCCCAGAGGACCTGTACAGCAGCGTTGGTCAGTCTGACCAAACACCACAAGTGGCGTCACAAACATTTTCCACTTAATCCCCCACAAACAGCTTTAATATGTTATACATATCTTCCATGGATGCCCGGGGCCACGAACCGGGTCACTCCCACCGTGACCATCCCTTTTAGAACTGCCGGCCCGGTACCGAGTATCCCATGGCCCTAGGGGGTGCTCCATTGCACAGATCAGGAATTCTCTCACCTGTGCAATATTATGGAAATCCTGAAAACCTGACCTGCGGGTGGCCGTGAGGACTGGAGTCTGGGAAATGTTGGCCTAATGTAGCAAAAGCTGAACAGAAACTACAAAAATACAAGATAAATGCAATGCATACAGTGTGTATAAAAAGTTTAAACACCTCAGTTAAAATGTAAGTTTTTTGTGATATAAAAAAGACTAATTATTTTAGTACTTTTTCCACCAATAATCTGTACAAATCCTTTAAGAAATAATCTGAAATAATATTGAGGAGAAAATAAAAATAACAAAAGTAAAATTATTTGGTTGTATAAGTATAAACACCCTCTTATAATTGGTGATATAATTGTGTTTACAATTAGCCAATCACATTTACACTCCTGTTAAATAGTAGTCAGTGCACAGCCGCCATCATTTACAGTGATTTTGATTAACTCCATATAAAGTTTAGCTGTTCTTATAGGATTTTCCAGACTTTGTTTGGTTGCACTTTACATTAAAGCCATGGTCCGTAAACAGCTTACAACACAGCAAAGAGATTTCATTGTTGAAAGTTATCAGTCAGGAGAAGAGTGGAAAAAATGGTTCAAGTAATTAGACACCATGGAACGCTGTGAAGCCAGTTATCAAGACATGGCTTTAATTTTGCACAACAGTGACATTACCTAAAACTGGATGTTTCTCAAAAATTGAGTAAAATACAAGAAGAATATTGATCCTTGAAGCTGCCAAGAGACCAACAGTAACATTACAGGAGCTGCATTAATTTCTGGGAAGTACTAGTTGTGTATTGTATGTGACAACAATCTCCTGTATTCCCCATATTTGGTTTGTGGGGTAGGGTGATGAGACGGACACTTTTTCTTGCAAAGAAAACTGTCCAAGCCCAGCTATGTTTTATCTAAATCTACACTAAGTCTGCTGAATGCATGTGGGAAAACATTTTATATTCTGATGAGACCAACGGTGAACGTTTTGGCCATAATTCCAAAAGTTATGTTTGACTCAAAGCCAACACTGCATTACCAAAAACACCATACCCACAGTGAAGCATCGTGGAGGCAGCATTATGCTTTGGGGCTATTTTTTGGCAACTGCAACAAGTCTTTAGTAAAGGTATGAACCGTTTCAAATATCAGTGAACCGTTCCAATTATCAGTCAATTTTGCAACAAAACCTTCAAGCCTGAGCTAAAAAGCTGACAGTGAAGAGGAATCTCACCTTTCAACATGACAATGAACGTAATCATACCTCTAAATCATCCAGAAGAAAATCTACAATTTAAAAAAGGTCTAGTCAGAGTCCAGAGCTGAATACAATTGAAAATCAGTGAGTGATCTGGTGACCTGAAGAGGGCACTGTACACAGAAGATTCTTTCACAATCTGACAGTCTTGGAGCTCCTGCAAGGAAGAGTGGGCAAAGATTGTCATTTCAAGATATGCCAAGCTGATAGACTACTACCAAAAAGTCTGACTGGTGTCATAAATTCAAATGGTACTTCAATAAAGTATTAATTTAAGAGTGTGCATATTTATCCAGCCATATTAATTTAGTTCTTTATTTTTTCTTTTCCTCTCAGAACGATTTCACTTTGCTTCTGAATGTATTTGTATAAATTATGGGTGACGTTAAAGGTGGAAAAATTTCTGAAATTATTCTTCCTGTTATGATAAGATATCAGTGTACTGTTTCAGTTATTTTGATAGATTTTCAGACATACATGGACATTCATGTAATTGTATATATTCAGCATCATCTATTGTATTTGTTATACTTTGCTGCCATCTACTGGCCATTGTTGTATGGCATTCTAATATTTGTTATGTACTACCCATAATACCTCTCTGCCTAAAGCTCCCTCCTTTCCTTGGCTGGCTTTTCCTGTCTTGTACTCTGGCCATCTTGGTTTGACATATGTGCTGCAGAGCTGGAGAAAGGATTCTCTTGTTACCTCCAGCTTGGAGCTCCTACCGTCTCTAATCTGGTGCTGCTATAACCGCTTCTTCTACAGTCTTCACCTTTACCTCATCTCCATTTCTCCAACTTCCTTGACATCTCGTCTCATCAAGGTACTGTAATAAAGCCTGTTGAATTTATTACTTCATCATCCTTCCGGACTACGACGCGCCGCTGATAGAGATAGGAGCACGAGCTGGCGAGTAACGCTAATCCGCCATTGTTTATATAGAGATTCGTGATCACACCCTTCAGATACATCTCGTCCACGTATATCTGTGGCAGAATAGTAACAAGAGACCTAAGTCTACAGTTCTGTGTGTATATGCATTGTCTCCTACAAGACTTAATCGTCTACCATCTTGGCTAAAACATGTCCACTAAAAGCACCGTGGACCCATCTGCAAGTGAAACACATCAAATTTCTGACACCATAGATGCTACAGGAGCAGAGTCCGCACTTACTGCAGAACAAGATGTACGATCCAAACGTGTAGCCAGGCTGACGCAAAAGGCCAGAGAGAACTTTGAGATTACTAGAAACGAGTTCCATGATAACCTAGAACATTTATGGGGCAGAGTTGATCATGATTTAGCAGTTCTTCCACGCTCTCACAGCGACGCCGCAGATTTAACCGCCAAATTGAGAAGTTTATCTGCCGCCTATGATCACTACCAGAGACTGTCTGCAAGGTATGTAACATTCCTGAGTAGGTGTAACATGGAAGATGCCTCAGCAGAACTATCTGAAAGAGAATCTCTTCTCCAAGAAAAGACCGCATTAGTACGAGATGCCCAAGATAAAGCAGAACTCCGCATCGCTCACCTCCAAGAAACCAGGTCACATCGCACAAAGTCAACCAGAAGCACATCCTCGTCTTCCAGATCATTTCACTCCAGGAAGTCAACATTGTCCGACAAGATACTGGAGATCCGTACGGCTGCAGAGGAAACTAGAGTAAAAATCTCGCACAAAAAGAGAAAAGACATAGGCTATAGATGCAGGGGATCACCAATAATATACAAGAGATATATAATCAAACAAGTTTTTTATTGAATACAAAAAGACACCAACAAACATTAAAACATTGTTAAAAAATCACAAATGTGATATGACAAACAAACAAACATGTACAACAGCCCATAATGGAGCTTGTAGCCCTAAACCAGGTGCATGTGTGCACAATGACCAACCAAAATTGGCTAATGCCCTACGTTAGACAGCATACCATAGAACATCCCCTGTATGAATAAGTGTCAAGGCTGGTACTTGTCCTAAAGAATATACGTTGCAAATAACCCACAAAGGAAACATTCACCAACCATACCAGATACAGCATAATAGCTTACCAGGCTGCCCTGGACCTGAGTGAAATAATGCATCAAGTCTGGCAAATGTTAAAGACACAGAAGATATATCAGAGTCACAATCAGTGCCTATGGAGACAATCTAGCAATAAAAGGTATACAAATAAGCGCACAAAGGGAAAAGATACCCACAAAACACTGTCAAAATGCAGCCAGAATGAAGGTGTATAAGGAGCATATGCAGATGGTCGGGCTATCAGAGACCCGACGCGTGTAGCCACTGAACAGTGGCTTCGTCAGCCCCTGTGCTCCTTATACATCTTATAGCCCGACCATCTGCATGTGGTCCTTATACACCTTCATTCTGGCTGCACTTTGACAGTGTTTTGTGGGTATCTTTTCCCTTTGTGCCCTTATTTGTATACCTTTTATTGCTAGATTGTCTCCATAGGCACTGATTGTGACTCTGATATATCTTCTGTGTCTTTAACATTTGCCAGACTTGATGCATTATTTCACTCAGGTCCAGGGCAGCCTGGTAAGCTATTATACTGTATCTGGTATGGTTGGTGAATGTCTCCTTTGTGGGTTATTTGCAACGTATATTCTTTAGGACAAGTACCAGCCTTGACACTTATTCATACAGAGGATGTTCTGTGGTATGCTGTCTAATATAGGGCATTAGCCAATTTTGGTTGGTCATTGTGCACACATGCACCTGGTTTAGGGCTACAAGCTCCATTATGGGCTGTTGTACATGTTTGTTTGTGATTTTTTAACAATGTTTTAATATGTTTGTTGGTGTCTTTTTGTATTCAATAAAAAAACTTGTTTGATTATATATCTCTTGTATATTATTGGTGATCTCCTGCATCTATAGCCTATGTCTTTTCTCTGTGCAAGTTTCCATATACATTGGCTTTTGGTGGATCCTAATTTAATATTACCTGTGGTGCCCCCGATATCTAGCTGATAACTAGAGTAAAAAGCTCCTTTGCTAAAAAGGAGGCTGAAGTGGAAGTAGAAGCCCAAATGGAAGCTCAAAGAAATCAGATGGAAGCTCAAAGAAATGAGATGGAGGCTCAAAGAAACAGAATGGAAGCTGAGAGGAAACTAAAAATACTCCAAGCAGAAAGAGAAGAAGCAACAGCCCTTGCTAAATTGAAGGTTCTGGAACAAGCATTGGGACAAGAAAATAATTTGGATTGTCTTATTCCAGCAGAAATGGAAGACCCAGTTGATCGCACTTCTAACTACGTACTAAGTCATTTAAAATCTGCACCAGCACCACCTCCAGTTTTTAACACCGATGCGCCCGCAAATCAAGAAATGTCGTCACCTACTGCCGACAAAGTAACTTCCAGCATTAACTCGCAATTTAGGCCACAACCAGCAGAACCTATAGAGACTAAATCGCAGTTTAACCCTTATGCTGCATCATGTAGTCCTGATTTGTCATAGTCATAAAAGCCAGAGAACTTACATCCCCTAAGGATACCACAAGTTCATCCTGCAACAATGACCGGGAGATCAGACATGTCTGACTTCGCCAGATACATGATTCGCCGGGAGTTGATAAACATTAGTCTCTCGAAGTTTGACGATCGTGCCGAGAATTATAGAGCATGGAAATCGACCTTTCAGGCAGGGATCCAAGACCTTAATCTCACTGGCAAGGAACAACTGGATTTGCTTGTTAACTGGTTAGGCCCTGAATCAGCAGAGCGCATAAAGACAATAAGGGCAGTTCATGTGGATTATTCTGATGCAGGTCTTATTGCAGACTGGGAAAGACTGGAACAAACCTACGGCAGCTCAGAAGCCATAGAAGGTGCCTTATTTAAAAGATTGAAAACTTTCCCAAAGATAACTAACAAGGATAATAGGAAACTTCAAGATCTGAGCGACCTGCTAAAGGAAATAGAATTGGCAAAATTAGACCCACATCTCTCAGGACTGAGCTACCTAGATACTGTTCATGGTGTTAATCCAATAGTGTCCAAGTTGCCACACAGCATGCAGGATAAATGGGCAGACCACGGCTCACGGTATAAAAGGCAGCATGATGTGTCCTTTCCCCCTTTTTCCCATTTTTCCAGGTTCATCAGTGACCCAGCTCGGAAGAAGAATGATCCCAGCTTCGACTTCACTGAGCTTACTCCAACAGTATCATTATCATCTACAAGGTATGATAACACTGCCAAACGTAGAGACTTAAGGAACACAGTGTCTGTGAGAAAGACTGACGTACCACTTACTACACCTGCCTTCACTAAAACAAATAATGTTACTTCGAATGCCATGAACAGTAATCGTATGTGCCCTATCCACAAAAAGCCTCACCCGTTTAAAGAATGCCGTGGATTCAGAGTAAGGACTTTGCAGGAGCATAAAGGTACCCTCAAGGAGCTTGGGATATGTTATAAGTGTTGCGCCTCCTCAGACCACCTAGCTAAGGACTGTAGGGCCCCTATTAGGTGCATTGAATCTAACAGTGATAAACACGTCACAGCCTTTCATCCCACGCCAGCTCCATACAAATCGCAACCTACTGCGACACCCAATCCTGCCCAAAAGCATGGCGGGGAGTTACAAGTTCCTGATCCTACTACAACTGATGTTTCCTCCTCATGTATTGAGGTATGTGGAGAAGGGACTGGTCCTAAATGCTGTGCCAAGGTGTGTCTGGTTAAGGTCTATCCAGAAGGACAACTTGATAAGGCCTTCAGAATGTATGCCATAATAGACGAGCAAAGTAACTGATCTCTAGCAAGACCCAAATTCTTTGAGATCTTTAACATAAAAGGACAAATGATTCCATTCACCCTCAACACCTGCTCTGGTCGTATTGAGACTTCTGGCCGGAGAGCCTCTGGGTACATAGTCTCTTCAATCAAAGGAAACGAGCATATACCTTTGCCAACTCTAATTGAATGTGATCAGATACCTGATAACAGAGAGGAGATTCCCACTCCGGAAGCCGCGCTTCATCATCACCATTTGAAGCACCTGACTAAAGAAACCCCTCCTCTGGACATGAATGCTGATATTCTAGTCCTACTCAGGAGAGACATTCTGAAGGTCCACAAGGTGCGGCAACAATGTAACGGCCCAGATGATGCTCCATACGCTCAAAAACTCAACCTAGGCTGGGTAATCGTGGGCGATGTATGTTTGGATAAGAGTCACAAGGCATCTGAAGTCAACGCCTGTTAAACTTATGTGCTCCAAAATGGTTGCGCAACTCACTTTGTCATGCCCTCATCGCTATGACGTGAAAGAAAGGTTCTCTGATTGCATCCAAGAGCCTGACATCATTCCTACTCCCTACGATGACGAAGGGAGAACAGTGTTTCACACAACAAAAGACAACAACAAAGTCACCTTATCCATAGAAGACAAGGAGTTTCTCAAAATAATGGACGGTGGATTCTTCAAAAACGAATCTGACTGCTGGGTTGCTCCCTTACCCTTCAAGGCTTCAAGGACCAGGCTTCCTAACAACAGAGATCAGGCCTTATCTAGATTCATCTCATTGCAAAGAACATTAAGGAACAAGCCTGAAATGATGGAACATTTCATAGCCTTTATGGATAAGATATTTCGCAGTGACCACGCAGAGCCAGCTCCACCATTGCAAGCTGATGAAGAATGCTGGTATCTATCTTCCTTTGGAATATATCATCCAAGAAAGCCGAAACACATCAGAGTGGTGTTCGATCCAAGCGCCAAACATGACGGCGTATCTCTGATTGACGTTCTCACTGGACCGAATCTGACTAATAACCTGGTGGGAGTGCTCATGAGATTCAGAAAGGAACCGGTCGCCATCACCGCCGACATCGAACAAATGTTCTATTGCTTCGTCGTGCAGCAAGAGCACAGAAATTATCTCCGTTTTCTATGGCACCGAGACAATAACACCAGCAAGGAAATGGTTGAATACTGCATGAAAGTGCACGTGTTCGGAAACAGTCCTCCTGCAGTCACTACGTACGGCCTGCGTAGGACCGCCTCCGATGGCGCACCAGAGTTCGGGAAAGATGCTCAACAGTTCATTGAAAAAGAGTTCTATGTGGGCGACGGTCTTAAATCCCTGCCCACAGCAGAAGAAGCCATAGATCTGCTCAAACGGATGCAAGGTATGCTTTCTAAAGCTCATTTGAGATTGCATAAAATTGCCTCCAAAAGTACTGTTGTCATGCAAGCCTTTCATCCGAATGATCGTGCCGCTGAATTTAGGTACTTGAATCTAGGCCCGGACACCCCACCAGTACAGAGAAGCCTAGACCTGAGGTGGAACTTGCTAAAGGACTCCTTCAGCTTTCAGGTTAGTGGGGCGGAAAAACCCTTTACTAAGTGCGGAGTTTTGTCAGTGGTGAACAGTCTATAGGATCCACTTGGATTTGTCACACCCCTGACTATACAAGGCAAGCTCCTGTTGAGACAAGTCTCAGAGTGCATGAAGGACTGGGATGTACCACCCCTGCGGACCAACAACTAAGGTCGAAATCATGGAGAAAATCTCTTTGTGCCATGGATAAGATCCACATACAACGTTGTTACATTCCGTCATCCCTAGCTAAGAGTCAAAGGAAAGAGATTCATGTATTCGCAGACGCTTCCACTGAAGCTATTGCTGCTGTCGCTTACTTGAAGGTTGTTGACTCTAACAATGCAGCTCATGTTGGATTTCTGTTTGGAAAGGCTAAACTGGCCCCTAAACCCGAGCACACATACCCAGACTCGAGCTCTGTGGGGCTGTACTAGCCGTAGAGATTGCAGACTTCATACAGAGCGAACTAGCTATTCACGTGGATGACACAAAATTCTACATAGACAGTAAGGTAGTTCTGGGCTATATATATAACCAGACGAAACGCTTTTACGTCTATGTCAGTAACCACGTGGAAAGGATCAGGAAATCCTCTAAGCCTCAGCAATGGCAGCATGTCCCATCTCATCTTAACCCTGCGGAACTTGCTACAAGACCAGTGTCTATTGACACCTTCGCAAGCTCTTCTTGGTTAACAGGACCAGGGTTCCTTCACGACCAATATGAAAAGACTGCCGGTGAAGACAGCTTCAAACTTCAGGATCCAGATGTCGACCAAGAGATCCGCCCGGATGTCAGCAGTTTCATTACCAAAATCAAGGAGAAGGTTGGCTTGGACTGTCGGCGTTTTGATCACTTCTCAAGATGGACGAGGTTGGTTCGTGCCATTGCAAGGTTGAAGTATCTCCCCATGTACTTCAGGAAAACACTCCCAATTCGAGATTATTGATATGTGAAATCCAAGGATTTCAGACGGGGAGTGTACTGTTTCAGTTATTTTGATAGATTTTCAGACATACATGGATATTCATGTAATTGTATATATTAAGCATCATCTATTGTATTTGTTATACTTTGCTGCCATCTACTGGCCATTGTATGGCACTCTAATATTTGTTATGTACTTCCCAAAATACCTCTCTGCCTAAAGCTCCTTCTTTCCTTGGCTGGCTTTTCCTGTCTTGTTCTCTGGCCATCTTGTTTTGGACACATGAGCTGCAGAGCTGGAGACAGGATTCTCTTGTTACCTTCAGCTTGGAGCTCCTGCCGTCTCTAATCTGGTGCTGCTACAACCGCTTCTTCTACAGTCTTCACTTTTACCTCATCTTCATTTCTTCAACTTCCTTGACATCTCGTCTCATCAAGGTACTGTAGTAAAGCCTGTTGAATTTATTACTGCATCATCCTTCCGGACTACCACGCGCCGCTGATAGAGAAAGGAACACGAGCTGGCGAGTAACGCTATCCGACATTGTTTATATAGAGATTCGTGATCACACCCTTCAGATACATCTCGTCCACATATATCGGTGGCAGAATAATCAGCTTTATCCCTTTTGCAAAAACGGACCAACTTTCATTTGTTTTAGCTCTGTGCAGTGGTGCAATGATTGCGTCACAGAAGATGGAAATGTGACTGAGCAATGCAGAAGTGGGACCCGCAGACGCCAGCGCCTATTTCAGCTGGATGTTCTGAAAGAAGCGCTGTTGTTAACGGCCTCCTCCCCCACGGTCCCGATCTCACCCTCTGCAATGGCGATCATTATGCCCCTGCTAGAATTCATGGGTTCTGTAGCGCTGGGGAATTGGCATGCTGGGTGATGGTGCGGGTGTCCACAGAGAAGGCTCTGAGTGCCGCCCCTGGCAGGTGTGCCATGGGTTCACTACTGCTGCATTAGACCAACAGTCTCTTTCGTGTCACGAACAGCCAGTCCTCTTCTAAATGTTTGTTATTTCCACATGTATTCTGTGTTTTTCATGGATGGAACACGCACCTATTGTATTAAAATGATCTGCAAATAATAATTGAGATATGCCCATTTCTGTTCTGATTTGCAGATCAAACTCACTCATTCAAATTACTTGGTCAATGGGGAAAAACGGATAATGTTTGTATGCCTCCATGTGTTATCCAAGTAGCTGAGCAGCTGATAGGTGAAGCTTTAAAAACCTCTATACTTATTAATTTTTTTCATACGAGAAAAATAGATGACACATAAATTGTGAAAAATCATGCATGGACCAAAAAATGGATCCAGTACTCTGAAAAATGGTCCATTTTTTCACAAGTGAGATGAAAGCAGATGTCTAATGAGGCCTTACTGAAAAGGCAGCTTATCCAAAGAAAAAAATAAGGAGGCAAGCTCCATCATTGGTGAGGGACGAGAAGTTATTTGCCGTAAGAGAAAATTAAGCTGTCAAGGAAACTAAAGCCATTAGAATTGAGCAAAATATAAAATATTTAAGCAGTGCAGTGATGAGATGATAAAAAGAGAAAAAGGAAAACCAACACAATAGTTTCTCAAAGCAAACCACACATAGAGTCAACTAGAAGCAAGCTCTCTGATCACACATCACACGTCCTCACACAAGAAATAGGGAAAAAATAGAATAGCAGTTAGTATATATAAGGAAGGATAGGGAACTTTTCATACAAGTATATTAGAATAAGGCCGTGGTCACATTTGCGAGAAACTCGCATGAGTCTCTTGCGAATCTCTCGCATCAACACCCGACACTGCCACCGGCACTGGGACCGGAGCATGCGGCTGTATATATTTCTATGCAGCCACACGCTCCGGTCCGAGCGCTGGCCACAGTGCCGGATGGTGATGCGAGACTCGCATGAGACTTGTGCAGGTTTCACGCAAGCGTGACCCCGGCCTTAAGCTTATATTATGGCAATGAATAGCAATTTAGAATTAAATTTAGTATGACGTTGGACCATCCCTTTAAGTCTAGCCATTACATCCTCTGTGCCTGTTCTCCCTCATTTTTGCAGACAAATCTCAACAATAAAGAAATGTTCTTGTTTACAGACTTAAGTGATCATAATAATAATAATGTCCAAGACAGATTTTTTTTCCCCTGGGTCTGCACAATTAGGCTGTGTTCACATGTTGCCTATTTTTGCAGCATTTTTTTTATACTGTACATGTTTAATAAAGTTAGCTTTACTCACTTCCTCATTGCTTTCTAGTTTGAAAAAAATGCTACAAAAACAATGAAAGGATTGATATACTGCAGATTTAAAAAAACACAGCTTTCCAATTCAGTTATAAAAAACAAGTCATGGTTGGTAAGGGGTTCCTGAACTATGACACACTGGGTATGCCAATGGTGATTTCCGCGTACAGGAACTGTGCGTGCACAATTGCCATTGGGTACTCAACTGATATCTCTGCTGACACCTGGCTCTCACCGCCAGGAGCCGTGCCCTCACCACTTACGGCAGTTTAACCCCCTAGTACAACCCCTGGCAAAAATTATGGAATCACCGGCCTTGGAGGATGTTCATTCAGTTGTTTTATTTTGTTGATAAAAGCAGATCACAGACATGGCACAAAACTGAAGTCATTTCAAATGGCAACTTTCTGACTTTAAGAAACACTTAAAGAAATCAAGAACAAATAATGTGGTAGTCAGTAATGGTTACTTTTTTAACCAATCATAGGGCAAAAATTATGGAATTACTCAATTCTGAGGGAAAAAATTATGGAATCATGAAAAACAAACAACAAAAAACCCTCCAACACATCACTAGTATTTTGTTGCACCACCTCTGGCTTTTACAACAGCATGCAGTCTCTGAGGCATGGACTTAATGAGTGTCAAACAGTACTCTTCATCAATCTGGCTCCAACTTTCTCTGATCGCTGCTGCCAGATCAGCTTTGCAGGTTGGAGTCTTGTCATGGACCATTTTCTTCAACTTCCACCGAAGATTTTCAATTGGTTTGAGATCCGGACTATTTGCAAGCCATGACATTGACCTTATGTGTCTTTTTTCAAGGAATGTTTTCACCGTTTTTGCAACGAAAAAAAGAATCCTCTCTAAAAAGTCCAAAAACTAAACTTTTATTATGAATTAAAATAGCGGGATAATATGAAACATGGCTATAGTTCCATTATTATTATTTATTTATGTAGCTCCATTAATTCCATGGTGCTGTACATGAGAAGGGGTTACATACAAAGTTATAGATATTGTTTACAGTAAACAAATTTACAATGACAGACTGGTACAGAGGGGAGAGGACCCTGTCCTTGCGGACTTAAATTCTACGTTCCATCCCCTGATAACACTGCATCTGCGCTGAAACATGTTTTAGGGGACATGTACAGTACAGACCAAAAGTTTGGACACACCTTCTCATTCAATGATTTTTCTGTATTTTCATGACTATGAAAATTGTAGAATCACACTGAAGGCATCAAAACTATGAATTAACACATGTGGAATTATACATTACACTTTACAAAAAAGTGTGAAACAACAGAAAATATGTCTTATATTCTTGGTTCTTCAAAGTAGCCACCTTTTGCTTTGATTACTGCGTTGCATGCAGGAAAGATGAACGGATGGACTCTACATGCCTGGTTTCCTCTGTGAAGCATGGAGGAGGTGGTGTGGGGGTGCTTTGCTGGTGA
>VIAB01005855.1:95306-105480 GCA_009801035.1 Oophaga pumilio
ACCCGATATTTGCAGTATCGTATCGCTCAACACTAACTATCACATGATTTATTATTTTTAAGGACCATACGACAGACCGGGGGACATTCATTACTTTTGGGGGGAAGGCGATTCCGGCAGCTAAATAGGAAAATGTTGTTTACAGTTAGAGCTGCCAGACTGCCCTTCCAAAAGAAGTAGTAAAGGCAGATACTTTAACAAAAAAGAGCTGGATGTTTTTCTCAGCAACAAATGGCATTGTGGGTTATAAATAATCTAGTAATAAAGCGTAACTGATCGAGAAAGGTTGAACATGATGGACCTGTGTATTTTTTTAACCTATGTAAATAAGTCGCTAGGATTAATAATAAAGGTTTTTCAAATTCAAAAGGACAGGACAGACTTTTTAAATGGAGCCTGTCAGCTGTTTTGGCCGCTATAAGATGTGGCCACTGCCTTTAAGGGCTTATCTAAAATGCTGTAGGTAAGCCCCCAATCTGACCTGCAAGATAAGAAAAATAACTTTTATTATACTCACCTGGGGGGGGTGTTTCGGTGCAGTTCGGTCTGATGGGTATCGCAGGTTCTGGACCGCTGCCTCCCATCTTCTTGCGATGCCACCCTCCTGCTTGCTTCATGGCTTCCTGGCATCATGCTCCTGCACAGGTGTACTTCTCTGCCCTGTTGAGAGCAGAGAAAATTCCTGCAGTGCGCAGGTGCTGGGCCTCTCTGACCTTTCCCGGCGCCTGCGCACTGCAGTACTTTGCGCTGCCCTCAACAGGGCAGAGAAGTACACCTGCGCAGAAGTGCAATGCCGCGGAGCCATGAAGCATGCAAGAGAGTGGGGATCATAAGAAGATGGGAGGCGCCGGACCCTGAACTGCAACACCCATCGGACCAGACCGCCCCCGGGTAAGTATAATAAAACTTATTTTTCTTATCTTGCAGGTCAGATCAGGAGATTATCTACAACAGTGTTTCCCAACTCCAGTCCTCAAGGCCCACCAACAGGTCAAGTTGTATTGCACAGGTGATGGAATTATTGCCTGTGCAGGTGATGCAATTATCACCTGGGCAATACTAAGGAAATCCTGAAAACATGACCTGTTGGTGGGCCTTGATGACTGGAGTTAGGGAACCCTGATCTACACCATTATAGAATGCTGTATATAAGCCCTTAAAGGCAGTGGCCACATCTTATAGTGGCCAAAACAGCTGACAGGTTCTCTTTAATACCCTAAATAAGAATTTAATACATGGGGTTATGTTTGTCCAGGATTGTCGTCTTTTAGTCACATCATCTTTTACTCTGTAATATCATTCAGGTGGCATAATTTCTATTGTGTTGGTGCTGCATGGGAACACCTGATTATAATGGGAACACTTTGTGATGTGACATCATTGTCATTGTCCAAAGCCCCTTTAAAATGAAAAACATTTAGCTTTTTACACATCGTTGAAATTGGTTTTTCATATTGCAGTAGAAAAATCTATGTAAACAACATTACATTTAAGACCAAATTTTAAAACAATAATTATAACAATAGAGTTCATTCAGAATGTGCATATAAAAATCTAAACTCTATCTTAAACTCTGTGGAAAAAATACTGGATTTTCTCCTTTGAGGACATCACAGATATACACGCAGCTGTCTACTCCAGGTAGGTGACGTACCAAGGAGGGAGGAAAATAGGACATGTTCTACTTAACCACAAACATTCTCTGTCATCTGCTTTGATAAGTCAGCACTGCATCAGCAATTCTCAACAGAGATGAACAATCTCTATGCGAATATCCATCATTTCTTCATACCCTTGTCATAACACAAATCAACAAGATGGATTAAATGAAGCCTATATGCACGAAACCTATAGTGAAATTTGACGGCATTCTCCATCTCTTGCTTCTATTTTACCAACATTACCGTAGCTGGTGAAGTAAAAATGACATACTGAAATAAACCCTGACATTCAAAGTATTAAGATAGACACATTAAAGGTCATGTACATCATGATGCTTGATTAAAACCAAAGATACTCATATACTTGTTTGCTGTTAATTTTTTATCAATTCAAAATCAATATTAAAATGTGTTTTTTCTCCTTTGTCATTTCCCATTTAAACATTTCTTAACATGATTATACAGGCAGCTATCATGGCTGAGCTACTGTTCAGAGCTGTGAAAATTCAGCTAGAGTTCTGCTACAGTCAGCAAACAGTCATTCAATTGTATAGGCTCCCATATACAATAGATAAGTTGTCAAAGCCTATCAATTTCAGTAAATGCAGCTGACCAACTACTGTGTATGGTTGGCTCTAGACTATCCCCAAAAGATAATGTTGGAGGAGAGAAGGATCTGGCACTTAGGATAGATGTAAAAAAGGGAAGAAAATGTTCCAGCTCCTGGTAAAAAATAATATATGAAATAGGGAGACAGGAAGCACAAAGACAACACGTTTTGAGTGCAAACCAGTTTTGTTTGTCAAAGCCAATGGCTATAACAAAGAACGCCAGATTGCATTTGAAACATGATGCATTTGTGCTTCCTGTCTCCTTATTTCATATATTTTTGGAAAGTATTTTAAATGACAGATTAAAGTTGTATTATTTTTTACCAGAAGCTGGAAAATTTTCTTCCCATTTTTATAAACATTTAATTAGAACGTTGTTCCCTGCATAATGGACTTTACATATTTATGCTGAGCTGTTTTTCCAATTTTCCTGTTTTTGCTTCACTTACGATAGTCACAGATATTTTTGTTATCTAGGAAATAAGTTGCTGGCAGAGAGGTTAGGTGGCAGTTTACTCCACTTTACCATTCCAAAATACACTGACTTTTGACCAAACAGCACTTGAATGCATGTGGCAATTATGGCCACAGTTATCCTACGTGTCTTAACACCTCAAGACAGAGATCTGAATAGATGCGCTGTCATGTGCAGAGGTCGCTATGCATAGAGGTTTTAACAATTTTCCAGATTATATTCGTTCAGAGGTTTTTCCAATCATGACCATTTAGACATCATATATACATGGCAACCGATAATAGCAGCCAATTCTCCATCCACATCAATGTTTATATCCTAACTGGTGGTAACAGCTTATGAATGTATGTATAATAAAAAATGTTGCAGATACGATACCACTCAATTTTATAGAAATTATGGTAGGATTTGCTATCAGAAGCACATTGTAGTATTCTAGCCAAAAGTGTTAGGCCCTAATTAATCAAAATCAGCATTTTTCATGCCTTGTTGATGAAGGAATGGGATGGAGTGCAAGATCCCTGAATAATTAAGAGGTGAAATGACATGCGCCGCTATGTGCACCTCACCACAATCTTTCTTCAGACAAAGAATTTAATGAGTGGGTGTTAGGCATCGGGATTCTCCCGCTGCTCGGGATAGATTCCAGGCAATGTCTGGCCCTGCGGTCCCCCATTCAAGTCCAGCTGCTGCGAGTCCTGCTCAGTATAGATGTCAGTCACAGTGTCTTGCTCAGGCTCATGGTATACCTTTGGTTACTCCTGGCTCTCCAGCCAAGTCTGTGGTAACCAGTGTTATACAGGTGCAGCCTCACGTCCTGGAGTCTAATTCCAGAGATCACCATACTGAGCATGTTCATGATGTGGCGTCTTCCTATTGGTGTTTGGATGTCATCTGCTCCGGTGGTGTGGTTTAAAAGGCTCCCGGAGATGCCTGCGGGCGCGCTGGTATCATGTATGGTTGGTATGTATGAGTGGATACTCTACCACTCTGTCTGCACATGTGTGTTTAGCTTTAGCCTCTTAGGGTTTTTTCAGCTCGCTTGGCTTAGCATCTGTTTCCTACATGTGTGTGGTTAGCACAGTGGAGTTACAAAGCAAGATCCAACCAAAGAGCTGTGCTCCCCTGTGAAGTCAACAGGGTTTCTATCGTCTTTTTATTTATTTTTCTTTTGACTCAGCAGCATCTGTTTCGGCCACGTGTGGGATTGGCACGGGTCAGTGACAGAGCGGGCTCAACCCTTTAGCTATACCTCTCTGTGAAGCTAACAGAGCTGTGTACTGTGCGTTAAGTTCATACTGCGTGGAGTTAATACTGTCTTATTACGGTGTTTGCTTGCTGTCTTTAGTTCATCATTGTTCACATTAGCATCAAGTTAAATCTCTGCATGGTGGACCCCAAGTTGCGATCACACTTTATTATTTATTTTATTTAGTGCGATCCACCAACACTAACAGTGGGGGTCACACATCCTGCTGCCTCCCTATCCCACCCTAATTGCACCCATTTTGAGTTAGGCAAAACTTGCGTGAAAACGGCAAACGTCACAACAGTTTTGCATGTTGCAAAACATGTTGCATGTTTGCATGTTGCAAAACATTGAATGTTCTCCATGTTGCAAAAAAAAGTGACTTTTCAAAGCTTTTTGCACGTAAAAAAATTTAATCAGTGCCTTAGTTGTTAATAAAAGGGTAACATAAAAATAGTACATATATTTATGTACATTAAAAAAAGTAATTTATGCATATTTCTGCTGGTAAATCTACCGTAAGAGTACAGAACTTATATGCCAGACTTATTGAATCTTGCATTGTAATGAATATCCATTTTTGTGCCTAAAGTTATAACCAGTGCAATGTTTTTCGTGAAGGTGACAAATCATAAATTACTGGGAACTTATGAAATATGAAATTACCGTATTTTGCGGATTATAAAGCTCACAGGATTATAAGACGCACCCCAAATTTTGAGGAGAAAAATAGGAAAAAAACTTTTTTTAATTCAATGGTGGTGCTTCTTATAATCCATGCGTCTTATTGCTTACCGGGGGGTGGTTGCGGTGAAGCGGGGTCCCAGGGTCGCTGCTGGAGGAGGCAAGACTGGAGCATTGCTGCAGGCCACAAGCTGAGATGAGGGGATGTTCCGATGTGCTCCGCTGTGGATGTTCGGTGGTGCGGGGGCTCTTTCGACATTTTGTGAAAGCCCAGAGCCCCCGCACTTACATGGTTTACTGTGTGGTGGACTTTGGGAAAATGGCTGCTGGAGCATGTGCAGATGGAGATCTCGGCACCAAAATCTCGGGAAATGAGATCATACTGTATCCATAATTTACCAGCTAAATGTGTTTTTTTTTTAAAAAAAAGTTAATGTTTCAGTATCACCAGTATTGAATATTAAATAGGGAATGTTCTACATTTCTTAATTGTTGTATTTCTATTTTTAAGGGAGAAAAAGGGGAAAAAGGAGAAAGTGGTCTTACTGGTTCTCAAGGGAAAGATGTAAGTTAAATATGATTTTGTCTCATTTATTTTACTGATTGCTTACATACATGTTATTCTGTATGAATTGTACATTATTGTTCTTTTAACTCATCTTATCAAAGCAAGTCAGCTTTCACGACTTTCTGAATAAATATTACTTTACTTTGAAAAAGCAATATAATCAGAGACATGTCAGAAAATATAGGCATAATACCATTTTGACATTTCTGCTATCTCCGCTGAATTTATATGTGCAAGGCTTTGTGCGTTTCTTTCTACTTTTGTACAATTTGTAGCAGTGATAGGAAAAGCTTTGGGCATGAGCTGTGTTCTTCTATATAAAAATATATATTAGACTGATACTTACAAAGAAGCATGTTTTATTTTTGCTGTTGGATTTTAGGACTATATTTTGACCTTTTTATTACAAAAACAAAATATTTCATAGTTGATGTGCTTATTCAAGTAGGAGGCATAGTTAGAAAACAGTAAAGGATATTGTAGAGATAAAATGGAAGGATTGTGCTCACTTCCGAGAAGTTAGATGAAAGGCAAATGTTTTCCTAAATTTTATGTTCTCTGACTCATCTGCCTGTATGTAATCTTTAGTTTAGTTTTGTTGTGTGGATCCAAGGCAGGGAGCAAAGCTAGGATGTCATTGGTAAGCAATTGAAAAGGAGCTACCAGCAGTGCATCTTGATGATTTACGAACCCAAGTGTATTAAGTGTGGCAGAACATTCTTTAGAAAACCATTATTAACCTCATTGATACCATGCCAAGTCATGTAAGTGTAATTATTTCTTTGTGCTGCTCTCATTATCAACACTAAATAAAGCAAGAAGTTTTGAAAAATTTTTTTCATTTTTTCATCATTTTCATGGCGACGTGACAACATGTAAATAACATAGGATACAAAGTTAACACTATTTTAATAAAAAATATATAAAAGCCATCCCACCCCAGCAATATGAATCGAATCAGGATAGTCCTGTCTCTAATATAAAAATGTCACCTTGTGTCAACCGACCTCAGTATAGAGATGGGGGTTAGAGCAGGACTGTTCCAACACCTGCTCATGTAGAAACTATACATATGTAATGCCTAGCTCAAAAATAGATAGACATGCCCCTGTTTGTACAAAGTACAACAAACTACAGCAAAACTAAAGAAATATAAGTTGATATACTTGTGCGTGCAATGTGTAGGAGCATGTTCCCACTGTGGCCATTTCACAGGCAAACCCCAAGAAAAAAAAATGAGCATAAAACCTATAGGAAGTAAATACTAATAGTACATGTAAATAACACAGGGTACTTAGTTAGTTAACACTATTTCGATCAAACAGTTTAAATCTTATGGAATTTTAAGACTTTTGTATAGATCTTTTAGCTTCAATTTCATTCTTGGCCTCATTGTTCTCTGTATTTTATTTGTTATCTACTGTATGTAAACAGTTTATATTCTTATATTCCCATACATCATAACAATATTGTACTATGCACATAATAATGTACTGTTCCCCATGAATTTCAGTCATACTTCTCTGTATACTGTTCTTTTAAACATGTACTTCTTAGGTCTCTTTCACACAAACGTTTTTTGCCTTCAGGCGCGATCCGGCGTCGCGCCGGAGCGCCGGATACGGCTAAAATTATGTAAAAACGGATGAGATTGATCCGGTTTTCTGTTTTTAAAACGTCCCTTGGGGGCTTCCAAACGTGATTGGCTACTGAAAACCTATATATACACTGTTCCTACAGCCCATCGTTGACAGGTTGTAGAGGAGCAAGTGCAGGTTGGAGAGAAGAGCAAGTGGCTGGCGAAGATGGACGTTGTGATAGGAAACATTTTGAAGAATTTGGTGGATTTCACAGTGGAGGTGAATCGTTTGAAAGTGATTGTTCTGGAGAAGGAGAGAAAGAGACAGCAGCGCATCATGCGTCAGCGACGTCGATGCCGTTTGTGGATCCACCCCAACACAGCCCAGAGAATGATGCGTGGGGTGTATTCTACACTCTGCATGGACCTTAGAGGAAACCCTGAGAAATTTTTCTCATATGTTCGGATGAAAATGGAGAACTTTGATTTATTGGTGGAGCGAATTGGAGACTTCATAAGAAGATGTGACACCTATTGCCGCTTCTCCATTTCACCGGCGGAGCGTCTGATGGTGACTCTTCGGTAAGCCATATTTATTTGATCTGCTTGCTTGAAAACACACTTGTACTGGAATGTTGTTGCTGGTAGTTTGTAATAAATCTTTTTATAGTTTCCCCAATTGTTAAAGCTGAGTTCTGATATGTAATGCTGTGATTTTGAACTCATTTGTCTCCTTTTTTTTAATTCACAGATTCCTTGCAACTGGAGAATCTCTTTACTCACTCCATTTCCAGTACAGACTTGGAATTTCCACCATATCTGGAATTGTAAAGCACACATGCCGTGCATTGTGAGACTCTTTCGTTGAGGAATTTATACCACAGCCCACAACAGAGTTGGCTTGAAATTGCTGACAGGTTTCTACAAATATGTCAGTTTCCTAATTACTTGGGCGCTGTGGGCGGGAAACATATCCGAATTGTCAAGCCAGCAGGATCTGGATCCCAATATTTTAATTACAAAAAATATTTTTCCATTGTCCCCATGGCCATCACTGACGCGGAATACAAATTTATTGCTGTCGATATTGGGGCCTATGGCCTCTCCAATGATTCACAAGTATTCAAATTGTCAGCTATGGTGCAACATCTCTATGGAAACACCTTCTAGTTCCCACCCCCTAGACTGCTGCCTCAATCATCTGGCCCACCTATGCCTTTTGTTTGTGTAGGGGATGAGGCCTTCCAGCTGTCAGAACACCTTTTGAAACCGTACTCCAGCAGTGGATTGACACCAACAAAAAGAATTTTTAATTACCGCCTCACAAGAGCAAGAAGAATGGTGGAGTGCGCATTTGGTATTCTGACAGCCAAATGGCGTGTCCTATTGACTGCGATCAACCTCAAGACTGAAATTGTGGACAAGGTAATCAAAGCTTGTGTGGTCCTGCACAATTTTGTTATCTACAAGGAACCGATTTCCATTGAGGACCACTCTGAAGAAACCACCTTGCATGATTACCATAACATTACCAATAGAAGTTCTGTGGCTGTTTCCCGAATGAGGGACAAATTTGCAGAATACTTTATGTCACCTGAAGGAAGACTAGACTGGCAGAATGACAGAGTTTAAAAAATTGCTCTGTTACCTTAACCAAAGACATATACCTTCTGTACCCACAGTATACCTTTTCAAACCAAAGTTGTCTACCTTGTTGTGGATTATCTACAGTATTTTACCTTTTAACCAAAGTTGTGTACCTTGTTGGGGATTACCTAACAATGTACACAACTTTGGGTAACAGGTGAAATACTTTGGCTAATACACAACCAGGGACACAACTTTGGCCAAAAGGTAAAATTAATTTACCTTTTACCGAAAGTTATGTACCTGGTTTTGTATACGCAATAAATGTTACCTTATTTATCCACATTATTTTACCTTTGTTTTACACATATTTAACCTTAGAAATAAATGACAGACAACAATTTTAAGCAACCAATTTTACTTTTATTGTATGCTCAATAAAAAATTTTATTAACATAATTTTTTTCAAACGAAAAATGTTTTTTATTAAAAATTTTTTTGCAAATGATAAATGTTTATTTTTTATTAAAAATAACAACTCATAAATTGGTATAGTATGGGGTCGAAATACTGCTGGAGGGGCTGCGGGACACCAACATTGGGAGTGTGGAGAGAGGACTGGGATGGTGCTGGGGAAGGATCAGTAGGTAAAAGAGGTGAAGGGTGGAAAAAGAAATAGAACGGGTGGACATGTGGGAGGCAGAAAAGTTGGTGGGTGGTGGAGAGGAGGGTTGGGCAGGGACTGGAGGAGCAGATGATGTGGTTGGGAAGTGTTACGGGGAAGGATGTTGGTACGGAACAGGTTGCTGGACTTGGGCAGGTTGCTGGTACTGGGGAGTTTGCTGGTACTGGGGAGGTTGCTGGTATTGAATAGGAGGGGGAGG
Source organism: Oophaga pumilio (assembly GCA_009801035.1). NCBI lineage: Eukaryota > Metazoa > Chordata > Amphibia > Anura > Dendrobatidae > Oophaga > Oophaga pumilio. The sequence goes on from VIAB01005855.1 coordinate 104,605, forward strand.
AGGGACAGTGGCTGGAGTGGGGGCAGGTGTGGGAGGAACTACTGGGGTGGGTGGAGGAGCTTGGGATCTAACCTGCGCTAGAGCAGCGTGGCAAGAATGCATTACATGCATCTGCTGGCTAGGAGATAGCATATCCATGTGCTCGACTACAGACCTGAAAAAGCTGTGGTTTGGAGATCTTCTTGTTTCTGAATGCATGGTTTGCAGAATTGTTTTTACCTCCAGAATGCTGGAGCTGAGCTGATTAAAGCCTGCGGCCATTTGCTCTGACAAGACTTTAAGACAGTTCTGGAAAGATGCATTCAGATGCAAGAATTCGGGCGCATAGCTCCTTTCCTAACCCTTCTGCCACTGCCGCCCAGTATCCACAGGTGTACTAAAGGTGGCAGCGGCAGAAGGGTAGGGTAAACGGAAAGCTATCTCCTGACCAGTAGAATCGTACAATGCAGGCGGCCACGATGCTTCAGTGCTGGTGGATGGGACAGAGGGCTCACATGTCAGGGAAGGCTGGGAAGGTGCGGATGGGCCGGGTCTGTCGAAGTGTCCCTCGGTGGCGGACTCCTGAGGGATCGTCCCAGAAGGGTCCAACTGTGCAGGCTCCCGAGTGCTGGTCACCGTTCTGTGGAATAAAGAGAAAAAAAATGCAATTAATATAGTGATATTGCATGGCCATGGCTGAAACAAAAAAATTAATTAGACATGTTAACATTTTTTTTTTTACATGGGATGTGTAATATTTACCTTCTGGTGACCATTGTTGCCCGGAGGAAAGACAGGGCTCGTGCGTACTTGTACTTGCTCCTGCGTCCTCCAGATCCACCCAGATCCACTTGGGGCCTGCATCTCTTTGTTGAACTCCTTCTTGGAGCGATCCCT
>VIAB01005855.1:106362-117706 GCA_009801035.1 Oophaga pumilio
CTGGCTGAAACACAAAAATTGGTTAGACATGTTAACATTTTTTTAGGAATGGGGTATATGATATTTACCGTCTAGCATCTGCTGCTGTCGTACTGTCCTGCTGCTGCTGGGATGATGGCTGCTGCTGGGACTCTATTTCTGCTGCGGCTTGGCGGACTCTGCTGTGGAATAAAGAAAAAAACATGTAATGAATATATTGATATTGCATGGCCCTGGCTGAAACACAAAAATTGGTTAGACATGTTAACATTTTTTTTGGAATGGGCTGTGTGATATTTACCATCTAGCATCTGCTGCTGTCGAGATGATGGCTGCTGCTGGGATGATGGCTGCTGCTGCTGGGATGATGGCTGCTGCTGGGACTCTATTTCTGCTGCAGCTTGGCCGACTCTGCTCTGGAATAAAGAGAAAAACATGCAATAAATATATTGATATTGAATGGCCCTGGCTGAAACACAAAAATTGGTTAGAGATGTTAACATTTTTTTAGGAATGGGGTATGTGATATTTACCGTCTAGCGTCTGCTGTTGTCGTACTGTCCTGCAGCTGCTGGGATGATGGCTACTGCCTTCTCCTGCGGCTGGGTACTACCTTCTTGGATTGCTGCATGGTTATTGCTGAGGGTCCCACTGGCATGGCTTATATGTTTGATGTGGGCTGGGCAACTTCTGAGCATGCTCAGACGAAAAAACCGGATCCGGCCACCGGATCCGGGTTTTGCCGGATCCGGAGCATTGAGGTGCTCATAGACTTTCATTGTAACAAAAAGCCTGAAGCGCCTGATCCAGCGCTTCCGGCTTTTTCGCCGGAGACAAAAAACGTTACTGTAGCCGTTTTTACCAGTCGCCGGAATGAGACAAAAAGCCGATCTGGCAAAAACCGGACTAAACGCAAGGCCATGCGGCGCGATCCTTTGCTAATATAAGTCAATGGGAATAAACCGGATCTGGCATTAGATTTCGCCGGATCCGGTTTTACAAAAAAATGCAGGAACGCTCCTGACTGTGAAAAACGGATGTGTGTAAGGCCGGGATCACACATGCGAGGAATACGGCCGAGTCTCGCATGTTAATACCTGGCACTGCCGCCGGCCTCGGGAGTGGAGTGCGCGGCCGCATAGCAATACATGGAGCCGCACGTTCCACTCCTGAGGCCGGCGGCAGTGCCGGGTATTAACATGCGAGACTCGGCCGTATTCCTCGCATGTGTGATCCCGGCCTAAGTAGCCTTATTTCAGAAATCAGTGAAAGGAAACATTATTTTTACAATGTTGATAATGTATTAGTTGAGTTGGCTAGATTGAAGAAGTTCTGAAATCTGAAAGTGTTTAGTAGTAAAACGTCCGATGTTGTGGTTGCCATAGTAACATCCAGATACATGCATGGACCAAATGTAATGGCATTTTTTTTTCATTTTATTATGCTGGATATTTAGTTTGAGAGCCAGCACCATGCAATATTTACACAAATTATAATTGAAAGCAGTTTCAAAGCTGTAGATTCTGCAGTTATCAATGGGCCCCTAACTTGTGAGGACCAACAAGCCCTCCTCACTAGCACTACTCCCTCACAGCTGAGTAGCAGCATGGACATACAGTTTTAAACCTCCCCTTTTTGGGGGAAAGTCTGTTACCTGAACTCTCTCTAAATGAATGGGAAACACACTAATGAAGCTCTATGCCTGATCATAAAGAGAGCTATGCAGCCATTCAATAGTTGCACAGTCCTGTCTATCCCCCTGCATTCATCCCATCCTTATCATTAGGAACAGTCTGTGTGAAAGGAAAGCACAAAGAGCAGTGTGTATGAGAAGAAGGCATACTGAACAGCCTGTGTGGAGGTGTAAGATGAGTGGATTGAGTTGTCTTTAAAAGGGCACAGTATTAAGGCTCCCACAGTCCCCCCACACAGTATGATGGCCTCCTTCAGTACTTACACACAGTAAGATGGTACCCACATAATCCACCACACAGTATTATGTCACCACAGACCCTCACACAGTATCATGGACTCATAGTTCCCCAACACATTATGAAAGTCTCTTAGTCCCCCCATACAGTATGATGACAGCGATAGTGCCCAACACAGTATGATGGCCTCTGCAATCCCCTATATAGTATGATGGAAACCACAGCCACTTTTGTAGTATGATGGTCACTACAGCTTCCAGCCCTCCACATATTATGATGACTTCATATACCACCTTACATACTATATGATGACCATCACTGCCCCCTCACACAGTATGATGGCCCTCACAAATAACTCTTACACTGCATGATGGCCACTACTGCCATTGCTCCAGTCTGTGCAATATGAGGACAGAGGCTCCGCCCAACAGGCGTGATCTAATTACATCATCGTTCCTAAATATCAGACCCACAAGCTGAATGTTGGAAGAGTGAGCTAAATGGCTTTTTGTTCCACCATTCTATTTGATGCTATCTGCATCCAGAGGTTACAGATACTGTTGAAATTGGAAGGCAGGGGGAAGCTACTGCTAACACTGGGCTACCTCCACCTATTTGGCCCTATATTGGCCATGTGGTCTACCGCTATGAGCTGTATGCTCCTCTATGTATTGGTATAAAGAGCCGTCTGTTTGGAGGGAAGCGCTGTGTGTGAGAAGGAGGTCTAAAGAGCAGTCTGTATAAGAGGAAGTCAGTGCTGTATCAATTGATCACTAAAGACACCCAGGGATATAATATAGGTGAAAGATTTGTATGAGTGCAGCCTGTGATTATGAAGAGAAGCTGCACTTAGGGATGACTTAAAGGAAATCTTTTAGTAAGATCAACCTCCCTAAACAGCATAAATACATTGACACCTTTATATATTAAGTCTCTTGTTGTATTCCCAAGAAATCAGTATTTCTATTTATGTGCAAAAGAGGCATTAAGTTCTTGGGCGTAGCAGAGCATTTCCAAAGCTTCTGTCTACCACAGTTGTTTGCTTGATTGACAGCTCATTGTCTAATTTTCTTGTCTGGTGTCTAACATCGCACAGATGTGACCTATCACTCAAGCTAGAGAAACTGGTGTAGGTTCACCATGTTCAGAGCACTTAACGTCTCTTTTGCATACGAATCAAAATTCCTGACTTCTGAGGAATGCAAAAAAAGATATAAGATATAAAAGTGTCAATTTATTTAGATTTCATAAACCTGCATGCCCATATATATTTTTGGGGAGTTGATCTTACTGACATATTCCCATTAACCTTTAATTTTGTATTAGGGTCCATAATTGATTAGCTACACCCTTGTCTTTGGATGATTAACATGTCTAAACTGCATCTTTACTCACCTAAAAGTAAGATCTGTTGGAGGTATTTTCTTTTATATCTAGTAAGCCATTGTAAATTATTGTTTGAAGACTGATGGGCTGCCAATGGTTGACTGATGCTTAAGAACCATATGAATACAATATTGAAGATGTATGATATGATCACATGTGGGTAATGATCTTTAAGCTCAATATGTAAAATCAAAAAGAAGAACAAAGTGAGCAAGAAACATGGATTCCAATTATCTCTTCTGTTCAACATTCAACAGACTGAAAAAGTAGGGGTACTCAATATCAGACAGACCTTGCTGCTCTTACCAATTGACATATATTATTAAAAGGAATCTGTCAGCAGGTTTTAGCTACCTCAACTGAGAGCAGCCTGATGTAGGCAAAGAGAAGCTGAATCAAGCGATGTATCACCTGCAACAATGTAGAGTCTGTAAGGGTAAATGTACATGGGGTTGGCAATAATGGAAAGCTGCTAATTGGAGTTTGCTACAAGCCTCCTAATATAGCTGAACAGGTAGAGTATGAAATTAAAAAAGCAACAAATAATAATAGGGTCCTTATTAGGAGGATTTTAACTATCCAGACATTCAATGGGGCATGGAATCTTCTGGTTTTGCTAAAAGCTGCAAGTTCTTATCTGCAATTTTAGACAATTGCCTCTCTCAGCTGGTAGATGAAACAACCAAGGGAGCTAATCTGCTGGATCTGGTTCTGTCAAATAATACAGATAAAATTTCAGATCTACAGTTCAGGGAACATTTAAGATAGAGTGACCATAATATGGTAAGTGTCAGTTTAATTTTCAATCAAACATTCAAAAGGGAAATGCAAAAACCTGTAACTTTAGGAAAGCTGATCTCAACAAATTAAGAGAACTTAATCGTGTAGACTTGGACCAAGTCATGGTAACTGGGGATACTGAACATAAATGGGGCATGTTTAAGCATATACTCCCAGAATCCTGTATAAAACATATACCCTCTGCAATAAAATGTTCAGGAATAAAAAGAAACCATTATGGATAAATAAGACAGTGCAAAGTTTGAAAAGACAAAAACAAAGGGCAATCAAAATCTTGAAGGACAATAATACAAAAATAGCATTTCAGGAGTATAAAAATCTCAATAACAAATGTAAAAAAAGAATTCAAGATACCAAACTTATCTACATAGAAAAAAATCACCAGCTACATTTAACCCCTTTCTGACATCAGACATAACATTCCGTCCATGTGACCTGAGCCTATTAGACCATGGACAGAATATCACGTCTGAGCGTTCGGCCGCGCTCACAGGGGATCGATTGCAGCTGGGTGTCAGCTAATCCTGACAGCGGACACCCGGCACTAGGTGCCGGGAGCAGTAGACCACTCCCGGCACTCTAACGCCTGACATACTGAGATCAAACAAGATCACAGCATTCCTGAAGCTGGCACAGGGCTGACAGCCATTCTGCCTTAGGATCGGAGTTCCTGCGGCGTGACACGGAGTCACGATCATTGCCATGGTGAGCGGATGTCGTCATGATGACATCTGGGTCACCAGAGATAGGAAACTTATTGATCATAAAAAGTGCATGATCAGCAAGTCTCCTTGTCAGTGCAGCGCTGACAGCTTCTATGGCATGCAGATGCTGCTTCATCTGCATGCTATAGAAGCGATCAGCCTGCAAAAAATGATTGTCCCATAGTGAGACTAAGTAAAAAACTTAGGAAAAAGTAAAAAAAAAATTTTAAACAAATTGTAAAAATATTAAAAAAAATAAATAGTAAAAAATCAATCAATATATATTCTATCTCTAAATAAATATTTGAATGAAAAAAATATAAATAAGAAAAGTACACATATTTGTTATCGCCGCATTCACAATGACCCAACTTATAAAACTGTCCCACTAGTTAACCCCTTTAGTGAACATCATAAAAAAAGGCAAAAAAAATGCTTTATCATCATACTGCCAAACAAAAAGTGGAATAACACGCAATCAAAAAGACGGATATAAATAGGTACCAAACGAGCCATTATACAGCTCCATCAGCGGAAAAATAAAAAAGTTATAGCTCTCAGAATAAAGTAATGCAAAACCAATTATTTTTTCTATAAAATAGTTTTTATTAGTGCCAAAACATAAAAAAATATAAATGAGGTATCGCTGTAATCGTACTGACCCAAAGAATAAAACTGCCTTATCAATTTTACCACACACGGAATGATATAAACCCTCCCCAAAAAAAGAAATTCATGAATTGCTGGTTTTTGCTCATTCTGTCTCACAAAAATCAGAATAGAAAGCGATCAAAAAATGTAATGTGCCCGAAAATTGTACCAATATAAACAACAGCTCGCCCAGCAAAAAACAAGACCTCACATGACTCTGTAGGCCAAAATTAAAGCTCTCAAAATGTGATGCAAAAACAATTTTTTGCAATAAAAAACATCTTTTAGTGCGTGACAGCTGCCAAACATAAAAACCTGCTATAAGGCCTCTTTCACACATCCTGATGTTTCTGGTACTGGAGATGTCAGTGTCCATGTTTGTAATATGTGTGGCATGCTTGTGCCGCATTAGTACCACACGGACGGGCACCAATGAAGAAGCGTTGCAGTAAGTGCTGTTCCACAGCGCTGGGTGCTGAACGCAGCTCTCATCATTGATGAGAATGATGAGAGTTACATTTAAGTGATAAAAAAGACACCAGGCGACGGCTGCACTATAAATAAATAAATAAATGAAAAAAAACGGCGTGGGTTCCCTTGTATTTTCTATAACCAATCAGGCAAAACTCACAGCTGGGGGCTGCAATCCTCAGCTGTCAGCTTCAGCATGGTTGGTTATCAGGAAAAGAGGGGTTCCGAAGCTGTTTTTTTAAATTATTTAAATTAATAATTTTTAAAAATGGCATGGGGTCCCCTCTATTTTTGATAACCAGCCTTGCTAAAGCTCACAGCTGGAGGCTGGTATTCTCAGGCTGGTAAGGAGCAATTGATATAGGCTCCCCTAACCTAAAAATAGCATCTTGCAGCTGCCCAGAAAAGGCGCATCTATTAGATGCGCTAATTCTGGTGCTTTGCCCGGCTCTTCCCACTTGCCCTGTAGCGGTGGCAAGTGGGGTAATATTTTGTTAATGTCATCTTTCTATCATCAGGTGACAACAAGCCCACAGCTTAACAATGGAGAAGCGTCTATAAGACACCTATCACCTACCCATTACTAATCCTATAGTTGTATTGTAAATAAACACACAGCCAGAATAAAGTCCTTTAATTGAAAAAAAGACACAGACTCCTTTAATATTCTCAATTAAACCACACTGACAACCTTGCCTATTCCACTGAAGCCCTCAATCTCCTGTAATAAAAGTAAAATAAAAAAGTAATAACATACCATACCTGTCTGTTGTTCTGTCCCACGTCATAATCCATGTCTGGGGGATAATTAGTTTTCAACCTGGATGGTGCCAAGATGAAACTGAGAACCACTGGTGAATGAGATGCTGAGAACGCATCAGTAACCGGGGGTGATGTCATAGAGGTTACCTCTGGTCACTGGGATCCGTTCCCAACCATGCTGAGCTGCAGTGAGAGGTCACTTATAAAATTCACATACCAGGAAACAGTAGATTAGTTCCAAAATGGGGGCACTTGTTGGGCATTGCCACTGTTAGGGCACATCTAGATGGGGTCACTTGTGGGGCATTCCCACTGTTTATGCACATCAAGGGCTCTACAAACGTGACATGACGCCCGCAGACCATTCCATCAAAATCTAAATTTCAAAACGTCACTACTTCCCCATCGAGCCCCGTCGTGTGCCCAAACAGAAGGTATCAGCATACTCAGGACAAATTGGACAACTTTCAAGGTCCAATTTCTTCTGTGACCCTTGTGAAAATTAAAAATTGAGGACTAAAAATCATTTTTGTGGGGAAAAAAATATGATTTTTTATTTTCACTGGCGGGCGTTATAAACTTTAGTGAAACACTTGGGGGTTCAAAGTGCTCACCACAAATCTAGATAAGTTCCTTGGGGGTCTTGTTTGCAAAGTGGGGTTACTTGCGAGGGGTTTCCACTGTTTAGGCACATCAGGAGCTCTCCAAAGGCGACATGGCGTCCGAATTCAAATTCCAGCCAATTTTGCGCTCCTTCCCTTCTAAGCTCTACCTTGCGCCCAAACAGTGGTTTACCCCTACATATGGGGTATCAGCATACTCAGGACAAATTTCACAATAATATTTGGGGTCCAATTTCTCCTATTACCCTTGGAAAAATAAAACATTTGGGGTGAAAAGATAATTTTTGTGGAAAATATATGATTTTTCATTTTATGACAATGTTATAAACTTTTGTGAAGCCCTTGGGGGTTCAAAGTGATTACCACACATCTAGATAAGTTCCTTGGGGAGTCTAGTCTCCAAAATGGTGCCATTTGTGGGGGTTTCCACTGTTTAGGCACATCAGGGGCTCTCCAAACGCGACATGGCTTCCGATCTCAATTCCAGTCAATTTTACTTTGAAAAGTCAAACGGTGCTCCTTCCCTTCAGAGCTCAGCCATGCCCCCAAACGGTGGTTTACCTGCACATATGGGGTATCAGCGTACTCAGGAAAAATTGCACAATAACTTTTGTTGTCCAATTTTTCCTGTTACCCTTGGTAAAATAAAAAAATTTGGATCTGAAGTAAATTTTTTGTGAAGAAAAGTTAAATGTTCATATTTTTAAACATTCCAAAAATTCTTGTGAAGCACCAGAAAGGTTAAAAAACTTATTGAATGTGGTTTTGAGCACCTTGAGGGGTGCAGTTTTTAGAATTTTGTCACTTTTGGGTATTTTCTATCATATAGACCCCTCAAAATGATTTTAAATGTGATGTGGTCCCTAAAAACAAATGGTGTTGTAAAAATGAGAAATCACTGTTTAATTTTTAACCCATATAACTTCCTAACTAAAAAAATTTGGTTCCATAATTGTGCTGATGTAAAGTAGACATGTGGAAAATGTTACTTATTAAGTATTTTGTGTGACATATCTGTGTGATTTAAGGGCATGAAAATTCAAAGTTGGAAAATTGTGAAATATACAAAATTTTTACCAAATTTCCATTTTTTTCACAAATAAATGCAAGTCGTATCAAATTTTTTTTACCACTATCATGAAGTTCAATATGTCATGAAAAAACAGTATCAGAATCACCAGGATCCATGGAAGCGTTCCAGAGTTATTGCCTCATAAAGAGACAGTGGTCAGAATTGTAAAAATTGGTCCGGTCATTAACATGCAAACCACCCTCGGGGTAAAGGGGTTAAAATAAATCTCCCAAAATTTTATTAATACAATATTTTCTTACTTATCCCTTGCTTCAATAGTTTTCACGGGAGGCTACAAGCTGCGATAATCCGATCGCCTCTGCTACACACAGGATCAGATCGCCTGTGTGTAGCAGAAATGCTCACTTACTATGATCGCCGACCGCTGGGTGGTTGTCGTTGCTCATAGCAATCTGGCAATGACAACCACAGGAGTCTCCTGCAGACCCCGGGATATCATGCCAACCGATCGACAACCCGCGGTCATGTGACATGGGCACCAATGGGAGGGATTATGGCTCGCGTCCAGCGCGATCACATTAAATGCTGCTGTCAGAGATTGACAGCAGCATTTAACATGTTAAACAGTTGGCATGTGTCAGGAAAAATTTGGGCTCAGCGCTGGATCCCACATCAAACGAGGGACACGACATGCGCAGTACATGTATGGCGATGTCGGCAGCTAAATAGGAAAGGGTTCTTTACAGTTAGAGCAGTCAGACTGTGGAATGCCTACCACAAGTAAGAATCCATTTTCTTTGATCTGACATATTGAATTTGAAAATCCCCAATGAAGATATATCACCAGTCTTCAATGTTTTCTCCTACTTATTCACAGCTATCAGTAGCAACAACTGGCAGCCCTTGGTTCCACACAGTCTACAAATAATAATGTACTATTTCTTGCTACACCTAACAGAAGTTTAGTGAGTCCAGATGATGTTTAGAAATGTTAATCTGGTGATAGCAGTTATCACAGTTACAAATCAAGTACAAGAACAGTGAAGGATAAGTGGGGTCGCCACTGTTTGATCCCAAAATTCATGCACAAAATGGATTTCAATCAAAATAATGTATCTCCTTGTAAACTGGGATAAATTGTAGAATATCTTTTTGCTCCAGTGTGAAAGCTAAAATCAACAGAACAGTCACATTAACATGGTAATGGAGAGTGTTCTCCCTATGCTAAAGGGAACCTGACAGCTGATACACTCTGATTGATCCACGGGCAGCATGTATCAGACACTAGCTGCAGGATTTCGGCTATGTACATTTGGCTCTGAAATTATTATTGATATTTTTTATGCGTTTCAGAGAAAATCAGACTTTAAAAGTAACAGAGCACAAACTACACAGGCATCTAGTTGAAAGATTATTCCCCAGCGGCATCTCCATACCTGCTGCCAGAGACTGACAGTTCTCTCTTTATATACGCACACAGGGAAAAGCCTGTCACTCAAGGAAAGTGGGCAGGGAGAAGCTGGAGGCTTTTAAAGTATGTTTTTCATTGAAATGTCACATTGAAGTAAAATAGCCCGTGGATCTGGCAGCATGTATCATCTGTCAGATTCCCTTTAACTGACTGATCCTGTATATATGGCGTACATTTTTGTAAGGACCAACATCTTTCGGGACTCATCTATTTAGTATCTTTTAATAACTAAGACATGAAGAGATTCATGTTCATACAAAGCTACCTTCCCCTTTATTATGCTATTGCAGGGGCTCAAAACCAGCTGATTGCACTGACAAAATGGCTCTTCAGGAACCCCTTATTCTCCCTCTACTTGGGGGTTCTCTGAGGTGCTCTACCATGGACCATTTAATATATATGTATGAGAATATTTTTGCCACGCTCCCTAATGTACATTGCTCTGGCGTGTGAACCGAACTGACTAGGATCTTGTCTTTTGCCAAAAGCAATTGAAATGTTTCGTAATCATTCTATATTTCATTAGGAAATACTTTCCATATTATGTATGTACAGGAAGAGCACATAATTGGATCTGTAGAATTTTAGTTATAATTATAACATAATACGATACATTTATCCAAAAAATTAACAAGAAATCGTTTTCTGTTTTCATTCCAGAGCCATTATCCATGTTAATATAGATTAAATTACATGTTTTTGTGCCAATTGTATGAGGTCTGATGTGGGTTTTGTTATCCCTGCTGTAACCGTATCCCAGTTTTATGAATGCTACAATCAAGTGTAGCTGCTAACATTGATGAAATCTAATGTGCTATATAAAAGAGGAGAAGACGCTTGGTGAAAGGCAATAATCTCAGCTGGTTGCAGCTGTTGTACTGCTGTTGAGAAGTGTAACACCAGCAAGTGAAAAGTAACATTTCATACAGCCCCACCGTAATGAGATGGGTATCAAATGTTCGTGACAACTTAACAAAACTTTGCTTTCACACTGTAAAAAAAAAGAAAATGAAATGTGTTATATAATTTTATAGAAAATATTCATAGCATATGTAATGAATACACCAGGAGGTCGATTACACATTACGAAAGTCATGTTATTAGCACCTAGGAAATGTCACTTCTGCTAAAAACAGAAAATGTCTGAAAAAAACATGGAATTTTGTATCCATTTTACCATACTCAAAACATCATAGATCCATACAGTACTGTTAATTGGGGTTATAAAAGCCGAATTTAGCCTTAATTTGTGACTGCAGAAATGGACCTGTATTGTGCTTATGTGAAATCAGCCTAACATGAAATACTGAACCTTTAGAAAAACTCAGTGATCACTGATACTATTTTTTATTAGGTACAAAACCACATAGTGTAATAAATAAATAAAGATATGAATATTACAAGGGCTCTAGATGCAATTCAACCAGTAACAACGTCTTGTGAACATGTTTAATGTGGAAAGACATAAGTCTGTGAGAATGGTTGATTAATAGAGATGAGCAGTGTTCGACTAGAACTGTTCGCCAATTTCA
>VIAB01005856.1:30103-45767 GCA_009801035.1 Oophaga pumilio
ATAGCTGCGGCAGTTGACCATATTCTATTTTGGGGGTGCAAAAATTGAGTATATTGTTATCCATAGAGTATTACATGCTTTGTGGTACATTTTGGTGTTATATAACACTCCAAAAAAGCATTGAAAAATATGTTTCCTGTACTTAATTACTCATATGTAGAGTATTATGTGCTATATGGTACATTTCGGTGGTATATAACACTCCAAAAAAGCGTTGAAAAAAAAATTCTGGATACAATTAATCATCCATAGAATATTACGTGCTCTGTGGTACATTTCTATGACACAAAAAAGGGTTGGAAAAATTTTCTGGATTGAATTTGTCACCCATAGACTGTTACGTACTTTGTGTGACATTAAGGTGGTATTAAACTAAACAAATGCTTTTTCTGCTACAGGTGACCAATTTTTTAAAAATAAAAAATAAATTTGTTTTCAAGAAACCTAGCAATTAGAAAATGCCTAAGGCGTGCTGTAAGGGACGGGAAGTGGAAGTGCTGATAATGGTGCAACGAAGATGTGGGGCAGGTGGAACTACTCCTGTTGCTAGAGCACAAAAAATATGTCCATCCACAACATATAGGTTTCTGTCCCGGGAAAACCACTTCTGAAGCCAGTGCAATGCGAACAGGTGGTCAGTTGGATAGCACGTAATGCTCCCAGCATTCTTGGCAGAACCACCCAGTCTTCCACACGGTCCAGTCTCACTAGCCAACAGCCTGGATCCCATAATCCTCACCCGGATCCCCCTTCCTCCCATCATATTGAGTCCCAGGAGATTAGTGATCCCACATTAGAACACTCCAAGGAGCTCTATACATTATAATTTCTTGATTGTGGCCTCTCAACTTGCATGTTCCAAGAGGGACAAGAGGACATACTGTTTAGTAATGCCCAAAACTTAGAGCAGCCACAGGAAGATAATGGTGGGGATTGGCAAAATTTTGTCTAAGGAGGAAGATGATTATGACACACAATTGCCAATCGATCATTTTGTTGTTAAGTAACAAAGTCAGGAGAACCAGGGCGCGGTAGTGGAAGACGAGATGGCGCATGACGAAGTCACTGAGCCAACCTAAAAAGCTGGCATACAGATTGAGGCCAGCAGCGCTGGAGAGGGATCGGCAGCACCAAAACAGATAGGTAGAAGCAGTGTGTTGAGCATAGGGAGAAGCCTGGCAACTGTTCCGCAGAGCAACAACACTTGTGGATTTCTCGTTCCCCAGCCTGGGACTATTTTAAAGAGAGTTTTGAGACAAAAACTATGGTCATTTGCAAAATGTGCCATTCCAAGATCAGCAGGGGCCTTACCACTAAGAGCCTAACCACCGCCAGAATGATCAAGCAGATGTCATGTAAGCACCTGACTCAATGGGCCTGAGCCATATACCTGGATGAATGATTGGTGCCAGCGGGTAACACCACTGCCTCTTCCCTGGTACTAGGTGCTTACCAAACCCCTGTCCATGACACTGGTGCAGATACCTCCTGCCCTGCACATGTCCTTGCACATTCTGACTTACCATCATCAGGTACTTCCAAATCCTTGTCCCAGCACAGCAATCATCTGTCCCTACCCCAGGCCTTGGAAAAAAAGAGAAAGTTTCCAGAAACCCACCCACAGGCCCAACTGCTAAACGGGCACATTTCCAGGCTGATTGCCATGGAATTGTTTCAATTTAGGCTTGTTGTCATGGGGGCAGCTGTCCCGCGGTACCCAGTCAGCAGCTGGCACTATTTCTCCCAGTGTGCCATCTCCACAAAACAGAAGCAACAAAACAAAGTGGTAACACAAAGCACAGTCTTTGTGGCAGCAGGGATCCGCCCGCTCAGGATTAGCAAAACACACAGTTTAGGATAGCACAAACATGAACACTTCTCTGGAGCTGGCATCTCCAGACACACTAAACACTGAATGCCTCAGGAGGCCAACTATTTAAACCCCAGATCACACCCTGGGGTGGAGATAAGGTGGACAACCTGTCACCCACTCTACTGTTGTCCACAAACACCCAGCCCTTAAAATAGTTGATTAACCCCTAACAACATATAGTGTACTGGGTTTCAAATCACTGAAGCTAATTGCCTCAGTGAAACGTTTCTCCCCTCCAGCACTTTGCTAAAGATTTTGTCACATATCCCCCCTCTGCCCAAAGCAAGCAGTTTTGTCACCTTTACTCATCAAGCAGGGAAGTCTGGACAGGACATCTGCCTTACCATATAGTTTTCCTGGCCTATGCTTCATGTTGAAGCTGAAATCCTGGAGTGCCAGAAACCGCTTAGTCACCCGGGCATTGTTCTTTTTTCTTCTATCTCAGGGGTGCAAGGTCTGACACTAACCTGAACTTCCGGCCTAACAGGTAGTGCTTCAGCATGTCAATTGACCATTTGATTGCCAAGCACTATTTTTCCACAATAGTGTAGTTTTTCTCATAGGCAGAGAGTTTTCTGATTAAGTATATGATGGGATGTTCCTCCCCATTTACTTTCTGGAACAACATGGCCCTAAACCCAACCCCTCAGAGGTGTCCGTCTGGACCATGAATTCCCTACTGAAGTCAGCTGCAATCATGACCAACAGCTTAGACAGGTTGAGCTTCAACTCTTGGAATGCCATCTCTGCTTCAGAGGACCATTTGACCATCGATGTCTTCGTGCCACTAAGAAGATGAGTCGAGGGGGTTACTATCATGGCGAAATTAGGGATAAATCACTGATAGTATCCCACAATTCCCAGAAATGCCCAAACTTGTAACTTGGAGACCAGTTGCAGCCAATTCTGGATTTCCTCTACCTTATTCACTTGCAGAGAACTAAGAGAAAAAAGAGCTATACGGCATTTTTATGAATCGGAAAAATAGAATTTTTATTAATAACAATCATTAACATAGATAATAACACAGTACATCAGGTGACAATTGCAAGAAGAACCACCTCACATAATACTCAATTGCCTCCAAAACATTGGCATGTAAAAGGTAAGTATGTGAAGTCAATAACCTCACCTATATAGACACTATGCAGACAATGAATGCCACAGTATGACTGGTCCTAATGGAATCAATATGGCCATATAAGCAAGAGTAGCAGTATAAATGTTACATGTCACACATTGGCAGGCACTGTCTGTAGAGATAAGTCCAAAACATAGGTACATAGATAATGAATATATAAAGTAAGTAGACACACACATTTAGGTACATAGCAACACAATGCAAATGATAATTATCAAATGTGACCGATCCAAGTGGGGTCAGTGTGACTATTTGCACCTGTGTACCAAGTGGCAGTATAATACAGATCACAGGTGTAAAATGTAAACGGTCTTAATAGAATCAATGTTAAATATCACACATTTGACAAAGAGCATCCATAAGAGTAAAGTGCATTGTTGAGTGCAAAAGTCAATCTTACCAAGATAATAGAGGCTAAAGAGAATATGCAGGGGAATGGTAAGCGCCCCGACGCGCGTTTCGCAACCCCAGCGTGTTGCTTCCTCAAGGTCTTTTTGAGCTGGTATAATTGAGCCAGATGTGGTATCATAATATAACCCATGTGGGTTCCTCTAAATGTATATATTTGAGATTATATGTGTTCTTATTTCCTTGCAGCCCAAGTATTTCTCCTCTTTTTTTCCCCATGGTGCACTTCTTTGGGTTTATGGTAAGCCCTGCCTTCTTCAGTGCATCCAGTGCCGCCTCTGGACCTTTTGAAGATGACTACCCCAATCCGGGCTGAAGATCACGATATCGTCCAGATAAGCTGTGATATACTTTTTGTGAGAGGCTAGGAAATTGGTTCACGGCCCTCTGGAAGGTAGCTGGGGCTCCCTGCAGACCAAACGGCATCCTGGGATATTAAAAGCACATGTCAGGTGTAGAGAAGGCTATCTTCTACTTGACACTTGGGGACAGGAAAATTTGCCAGTACCCTTTAGTTAGGTCTAGGCTCGTAATATACTTGGCTGACCCTAGCCTCTCAATGAGCTCATCGACCTGGGACATCGGAAATGTGTCGAACTTGGACACCTTGTTCAGCTTCCTGTAGGCATTATAAAAAATGGCAAGCTCCATTCGGTTTTTGCACAAGGACAATGGAGCTGGACCAGCTGCTCTTTGACTCCTCGATGATGCCCAGACTGAACATTCTCCTCATCTCCTTGGAGATCACCTTGCAGCTGGATTCAGGAATCCAATATGGCTTTTGGTTTACCCTCATATACGGTTCCATCAGAATTTCATGCTCCACAACCTGCATACAACCTGGCAGCACTGAAAACAGGGCTCAGTTCAGCTGAAGCAGCTCTTGGCACTTCTCATACATACCCCTCTGCTCCAGCGCCGCGGTCTGTCTCTGGCCGGGACTCGCGGCGTTCTCCTCCAGCGCTGACAGGTCCGCGGCCGATGGCATCTCTACACTCTATGCGCATGCGCCATAGGCCGCGGCCGCGCCTCCCCTGTCCTCCTTAAGCTCCGGCGGTGCCCTGACCGAGAAGCACCGTCGGACCTATGGGGAGCCTCAGCAGGGTATTTCAGGCCGCCCTCCTTAGTTAGGCTGGGTTCTCCGCTCTGATATCTGATTCCCTCTCTTATTGTTTCCCTCAGCTCTGTGCCCTGCCGTGCTGCTACCTGTGGTGTCTCCAGTGTCACTGCTCCGTCCGGCAGTCCTACTCCAGTCCTTGTCTCCTGTGTCCCTGCTCCATCCTGCAGTCCTACTCCGGTCCCTGTCTCCTGTGTCCTTGCTTCGTCCTGCAGTCCTACTCCGGTCCTTGTCTCCAGTGTCCCTGCTCCGTCCTGCAGTCTTACTCCGGTCCTTGTCTCCAGTGTCCCTGCTTCGTCCTGTAGTCCTACTCCGGTCCTTGTCTCCTGTGTCCCTGCTCCGTCCTGCTACCTGCGGTTTCTCTGCAGCCTGTGTCCTGTTCTCTGTCTGTCCCGTGGAGAGGCCTTCTTGCTTTCCTAAGAGCCGTCCCTCTTGGTACCAGCTATTGTGGCATTAGAACCCCGGGGCCTGCTCCAAACGATCCCTGTATAGGGGTTGGCTCTACCTGGTCGATCGCCCGGGGTCTCTTAGTGCTACGAGCCAGAGGGTCCACTCCTGGTGGCTTGCCTCGCTGAGTCTCATCCGTAACAATCTGATACAGCTTTCATCTCCCTGGTTGGTGGACCTTGTAGTTGATGTCACTCAACTTTTCGACCACCTCATATAGCTCTTGCCACTTGGTCAGGAACTTACTTTCCACTGTGGGGTTCAACACCAACACCCGGTCTCCAAGGCTAAACTGTCTTATTCTTGCCAACTGATTGTAGACCCTTGTCTGGGTCTCTTGTGCTTGAAGGAGACTTTCCCTGACAATCAGCATCACCCTCGTCCTGCATCTGGGCCACATGTTTGATGACGCTTTTGTGGGGTGTTGCCTCCGCTTCCCAGGTCTCCTTTGCAATGTCCAGAAGTCTCCGAGGGTGTCGTCCATATAGTAGCTCGTACGATGAGAACTCCGTAGATGCTTGTTGGATGTCTCTAATGGAGAACAGTAGGTACGGTAGCAGGCAATCTTTGTCTCAGCCATTCTTCTCCACGACCATCTTCATCATAGATTTCATGGTCTTGCTGAACCTCTCCACCAGACTGTCTGTCTGCAGATGGTATACCGACATCCAAAATTCGGTAATCTGGACAGCCTTACACAACTCCCTCATCATTATGGATATAAAAGGAATAACTTGGTCCATCAGGATCTTACTTGGCAGGCCCGTCCGGGTACTGCCTCTGGGTACCGTGTTTCATAGTCCATTACCATCAGGATTTATCGGTGACCCCTAGCGGACTTAACTACGGGCCCGACAAGGTCCATGGCAATCCAGTCAAATGGGACTTCTATTATGGGCAATGGCACTAGTGGACTGTAGAAGTGGAATATGGGAACAGTTAGCTGACAGTTAGGG
The DNA here is from genome assembly GCA_009801035.1 of Oophaga pumilio. Lineage (NCBI taxonomy): Eukaryota > Metazoa > Chordata > Amphibia > Anura > Dendrobatidae > Oophaga > Oophaga pumilio. Next base: position 36,046 of record VIAB01005856.1, read on the forward strand.
CAGGATCGGCAGAAATTAACAATGTCCCTTTGACACCCAGGTCAGTAGAACCTCTGAAGAACCCGCTCTTGAGTTTTGTCTACTCCCAGATGCCAACCCAAGACATGAGAATTGGCCAGATGTAATACCCTATGCCTATAGGGACCCAACACCAACAGCTGCTCTATCACTTCCCATCTTGGTTTAGTAATCCGATAAAGCAGCTCCTCATTTAAAGTAAAATATGGAAATCTGATGTCGGCCCCTGGTTCTTGAGCAACCTTATTTATCACAGTCACATTATCAAAAGCCCTATTCAACGTAGATCTTACATTTGGGCAGTCCGAAAATTTCCCCCAGCAACTCCCAACTCAGGAATGTCATCTTCATGGGTCACTGTCTCGTCCTCGTCGCCAGCAGGGACACACAGGGGGAACTCATCCACCTCCGACTGCAGTGGGTATTCTTCATAGAAGGACAGGCTACTGTCTGAGTTAGTGCCTTTTCCCACATGTCCCAAAACAGACTAAAGTTCTGACCAATTTTTTTACTACCCCAACCTCATGAGACTCAGTGCCATGGTTCATTTTTATTGTCACTCTGATGACGAGGTAGTCCTTGACATACCTGTGAATACAACGGATGCCCACCTGTTTGTCTGGGATCAACTGGTGGGGGAGTGTTGCCCTTACCAGGATCACCAATCTCCCTGAGTCCATGAGTCCTGGCACCAGGAGTCATTTATTGTCATGGGACATGCCTGTGGCCCCTCACTGGGCTGATCATCTATACTGCAGGCAGAATAAGCATAGTATGAACATCACCTTCCTAGGCTGCAGTCCATTTGTTCAGAGGACATAGGATACCAGGCGGCTATGTGTCCAGGACTGTGACATCTCCGTGAAGAGCAAGTATTTACCTGCAGCCTTTAGCAACCCTTCAACAACCCCTTGGGACCTTGGACTCCCCCCAGTGATGGTTCTACTACCCCTATTTTAATATTCAGGCTCTTTCTGGGTACCCCAGTATGGGGATGCAACACCTCCTGGCTTCATTAGGAACTTTGCGACCATCTGGTACCTTTCTACTAGTCCAACCAGATTGTCTACATTTCAGGGGTCACTCTGGGCAACCCATCTCTGCAATGGCCTTGGAAAGGAATGGATAAACCAGTTACTCGAGGCAGTGAATTGCCATAGAACCCTTCCGTGCAAATTTGCATATATTAGCCTGGAAACCTTGAGATGGACGTCGGGGCCCTTGGGTGCACTAAGCCTGCTGAGCTGCAGGGAAAAGATGGACTCAAACCCTCAGAGGTGGGAGGTGATGCAATCCTGGTGCACTTGTAGTGTTGGAAATGAATTCCTAGTGCTAGAGAAGTTAGAAAGAGGGATGCTCTATCTATACTGGAAACCAGTGCTGAAGTCCGGACCTGTGGGAAAGACGGTAATCCATTGGGTCTTATCCTATATGTTTGATTGTCAAGACGACAAAAAAGTTTGATTATTTTTACGAATTCTGTGTCCCCTGGATTATTTGCTGCAGAGGGTCTGGAACATGAAAGCCTGGAGCCCGTGAAGGTCTATGTGCCACAAGTTAGTGTGATGCACACCACACACAGCAGTACATCGGGACTAGGACATGTATTGCCTGTACGGTGCCAGAGTGAGCAGGAGCAGCTGCTCGCCCATGACTACCTTGTTCAGGCACCTTACACACCTTTGGCTTTGAACACTGAATTTGATTGAGAGCATGCTCAGAAGGATTCAGACAATCATGTCTTGACTGAAAGCTGATCCCAGGTCTCTTTTACATGTTCCCAAAGTTGGTGCATACTGGTCTACTCACTAGGTTTATATTTCATTGGGTCTAAAGACTGTGAGGACCAATCCAGGACCTCTACTTCGTTGTCATTCATCCATTTCTTCACCAATCTCAACATATGCTTCAGGTCGTTGTCCTGCTGGAACATTATGTCATCCTTTTCTTACAAATAGAACTCGAGTGTACAAAGTAACTAATCTTGTAGGATACTCGCATATAGCTCAACATTGAGAATACCATCGATCTTGGTCAAGCATCCAATGCCTTTGGCATTTTTGTATAAATTGTTTGATGGTCATTTTATGTGCAGCTCTGATAAAGAACACAGTGTTCGAAACGCATTGCTGCGATTCTTGGATGTCATGTAAATTTTATCTTTTTAGATTAAAGTAAAAGCCTTTATACCAGCTGGACTTTTCAATTTTTTTCTCCGTCAAGCATCCAATGCCTTTGCCTTTGGCTGTCAAACTACCCCTTATCATCAAGTTTCGTCCACCGGACAGTTTCTTCAATTTCTCGATCAGTTAGCCCTTTTTTTCCTTTGTTTCTTCCAGACTGTTTTGCACCCGTTAGAGCCTAGTCTATTGACTTTTGTTTCATTGCTCCATATCACATATTTCCAATCTTCTACTGTCCACCTTTCATACTTTTTTGAAAATTCGAACAGACTCTTCTTATGACAATATTGAAGTCCAGGCTTCTTTACCTTTTTTCGAAACACCATTTCATACTTGTGTAACGTATGTCATATGATGCTTGCATGCACGTTTGTGATCTCACTATTAAGAAGCAAACGAGCCACCTCCACTGCCATGTTGGTCACGTCAGAACTGATAGACCTTGTGATGAGCCAACTTGCTTATTCCGATATTTTGCCTGGAAGTCCACCTCTTGGCTTTTGAATGGACGGACGGATGGACTGACTTAATTTCGCATTCTTCAAACTGTCATATCATTCACATGATGCAGTTTGTCAATTTTCTTGGCCGAGAGACCGCTATTGACAAGCTAGCAATGAGCTGGATGGTGTTATTTTTCTTTTCTTGACAAATCTTCTTCATGCCTGTTCCTCGATTCGAACCAGTGACATTTCACTAGGGAATCAACATAACACACTGAGCTATTAGGGAATGGGAGAACAGGTTGTAATTTGTAGTATACAGAAAGAAAAAGATTTTACCACCACCAGGAGCAAAAGAGTAACAATACAGTGACATGACAAGAATCTGCATCACTAATCATATGATAAACAGTTGGAAGTCAAGTTTATGTATGAGATAGCCAAGATAATTGTTTTGGATAATTGTCTATAAAATGATGGTATGATTGTAGTCCCATGTTCGAAACAGTAGTGGATGGTGGCATATGCAGCCTGAAAGTCAAAAGTTCAAAACATTGTTACCCTTTTGCTTGTCAGTGTATACTACTGAAGAATAGCAGTGTAGTGCTTGGCAGAATGGAATGAATGCAGTCAGACAGTGACACAGATTTTTGGTTCAAGCAGGGCGTCTCCAATTCTTCACCGTTGATTTATAAAATAAATGCAAATCCTTCACATTCAAGTAAAAAACTTAAATGAACCCTTTCTCTGCTAAGCACTAACTAGACAAATGCCATTAGAAAAAGCTCACATGTTAACCCACACTAATATCACCAACTGGAGACTAGCAGTCCCCATAATAGAGTCTCTGGAGAAGACACCTTCTCCTTCAGTTTTCCTTGGTGAACATATTGCAAACCTTTCTAAACTCAGTAATAAGTCAGTCCAAAAACTGGACTGATCAAAGGCTAGAAAGTAAACCATGCCATAAAAAGAGGGGCAGGCCCACTACTCAATCCATATAATCTATGCCCACAGACAGAAATTACCAAAGCCCTTAGTAAACTCCTTTTTGCAAGGGATATTGGTGATAACAGGTTTCTATTAAGATTCAAGTATTGGAAAAGATGAAATGCAGCAGACAAGAAAGACAGAAAGTGGCAGAGCAATAACATCATTGCTCACTGCTCAGTCATAATCCAATGTTGTAAATCAATTAGAGGTGGTAGCAATGCCTTGACTGGTCGCACTGGAGTACTTTACTCATTAAATTATACACTTCTATTCAAACCACACTGCAATAAGAGGAATCTTACAGTCCAGTATTATTTTCCAAAGCTTTTCTTCACATGAACAGCTAAATACAGATTAACACCATGGACAAAACAGATCATTATCTACAGAGACGTTTTGATGAAAATATGTGTGGAATAAAAGTAACAGTTCAGTACTAAAATCTTACCTACAATATTCACAAGGGACAGGCAAAGGTCATAGCACATAGTAAAATTTTCTATATTACAATTCAATGCACCATCATTATTTGGATCAGATGAGCTGAAGACTTCTGTGTTTATTGCTATAGCCAGTATGCTAAATGAGTATATTAAAGTCTAATCGAACACTTAGGGATGTCAACTTCTGGGCCAAATACTGATGGTAATAAATTCTTGCCTAATCAGTGCTTGGAGTTCATCACAATTTCTGTGTTTTTGTTTGTCCACTCACTTTTTGCCAATGTGATTGAGATCTGGGCATATCCCTCGCCACAGACTAAAAATTTCAATGTTTTGTTCAACGAACCACTTTGTTATCACTTTTGCCTTTTAACATGGTAACATGGTCTCCATTATGCTGGAAATAACATTGTTCATCACAAAACTGCTCCTGGATCCTTGGGAGAAATTGTTCTTGGAGAATCATCCCATTCTTTACTCATGGTAGTGATCTTAACTCTACAATGCATAGTAACTTACTTTTTTGCTATTTTCTGCAAGATTACTTAACTTAGAATATTGAAACTCTAGGTATTTCTCAGGTTTGTAGTTTTTGGTAATTTCCAGTTGTTTGTATAGTTTTTATAAAAAAAAATGTTTTTTTGTAAAACCACAGATTTCCATGACATGGGCCTTTTAGGGCCGTATTACGTTTATCATATACTCATCAGTTTTTGTGTCATTTTTTTTGTCTGTAAATTTTTTTTCTGATATTGCAGATGAGGTGGTTTTTTGTACAAACTTCGAAAGAAGACTTATTGCTTCTAGAACAAGCAAAACTTGGAAAAATATCTCAGAAGGTGACGTTTATGCTTATAATGGACTAACACTTCTGGCAGGGTGTCAAAAACCTTATGATGTACCTATCACAGAATTATTTCTGGACCCACATTCTAATCCATACTACAAAACAACATTGTCGGTGACTAGATGAGGATATTCGGAGAAGCCTTCGATTTGATGATAAGAGAACTTGTCCTTCGAGTTTGGAAACGGATCAACTTGCACCTATTAGCTACAGTTGGAATATTTTTATTAGGAATTGTATTATGCTCTACAATCCTAGTTATAACGTAACAGTAGATGAGCAAATTGTAGCTTTCAGAGGACGTTGCAAATTCATTTAATATATGCCTAGTAAACCAGCCAAGTATGGACTTAAAATATTCTGGATGTGAGATTCTGCCAATTATTATGGGACGATTAAGCTTATCTACTGTGGAAAAAAAGTTGGCGCACCAATGCAGAAAGACCTAGGGTCTGACATTATAAAAAAAATTGCTATATCTATTTACAATTATGGTATAAACATAACAATGGACAATTACTTCACTAATGTTGAACTGGGTGATTTTTTTGCTTGGAAAACATATTACAGTTGTTGGTATTATGAAGCCATATCGACGAGATATTCCTCCGGTGGTGAAGCACAACCCATAGCGAGCACTTTATGATAGTGTGTTTAGTTTCAGCAACAAATCAACAATGGTGTCTAACAAAGATAAGAAGGAAAAATTAGTAAATCAGTTGTTATGTGAAAGCGCAGACTTCTACAGTCTATGCATCCTAGGGTTAAGCAAAAATGTTAATGAGCACATTACTTTGGATGAAAAGCCACCTCACATATGATTGGTCTCAGGATGTTTTGCTGTTGGCATAGATACCTATTTCCAGTAATACAATCAAATTAAAACTAGTTAACTTTTGATGGGTTATGGTTACATATACTGTATATCGTTTTGCTCTTTCAGAATAGTTGAATAGTTTCCAGAGACCAGCAGTCAGGTTGTATATCCCTGAACCAGCCATATTTTCTGTTTCCTGTATGCTCTTTTATCCTCTCTCCATTCTTTTTTCTCTATATTTTATTCTTCCTTTGTCTATCATCATATTTATTAGCTATATTCTTTCTCTTTTTGTTCTGGTTTATACTGCATATGTCTTAAACAGTGGCATGTAAAAGTTTGGGCACCACTGGTCAAAATTACTGTTATTCAGAACAGTTAAGCAAGTGGAGCATGAAATTATCTTTAAAAAGCCTAAAGTTAAAGATGACACTTTTACTTTGTATTTTAAGCAAAAAAAAATATTTATTGTCATCTTTTATGTTCTTAAATTTACAAAAAAAGAAAATGGGCCGATGCACAAGTTTGGGCACCCTTAAATATTTGCGTGCACAGTTAACTTTGACCAAGATTTCAGACCTTAATTGGCATGTTAGAGTTATGGATTGTTCACTATCGTTGTTAGGAAAGGCCAGGTGATGCAAATTTCCCAGCTTTATAAAAACTCAGCCTCCTCTAACCTTGCACCAAAAAAGAGCAACCATCAGTTCTTTAAGCAGCTGCCTGCACTCTGAAAATGAAAATGGGGAGGTTCACAAAGCAGGAGAATGCTATAAGATAGCAAAGTGTTTTGAAGTTGTCCTTTCCTCACTTCGAAATGTAATTAAGAAGTGGCAGTTAACAGGAACATTAGAGGTCAACTTAAAGTCTTGAAGACCATGCAAAATTTCAGTAAGAGCTGCTCGTAGGATTGCTAAGGAGGCAAATCACAACCCCCTCGGTGGCACGGTGGCACGGTGGACAAATCAATGACATTTTGAGTCCATGGCCAGAAAACTACTCTGATCTCATTGAGAACCTGTAGTCAATCCTGAAAAAGCAGGTGGATAAACAAAAACACAGTAATTGTGATAAATTCCAAGTACTAATTAGGTAAGAATGGGCTGTCATTAGTCAGGATTTGGTCCCGAAGCTGATATCCAGCATACAGTTGTGCTCAAAAGTTAAAATACAGAATTTTTGCTTTCTTGGCCTTTTTTCAGAGAATATGAAAGATAACGCCAAAACTTTTTCTCCACTCATGGTTAGGGGTTGGGTGAAGCCATTTATTGTCAAACTATTGTGTTTTCTCTTTTTAAATCATATTGACAACCCAAAACATCCAAATTACCCTGATCAAAAGTTCACATTATTTTCTCAGATGGTAAAGCTGCCCACTCTTCTTGGCAAAAAGCCTCCAGTTCCTGTAAATTCCTGGGCTGTCTAGCATGAACTGTGCACTTGAGATCTCCCCAGAGTGGCTCAATGATATTGAGGTCAGGAGACTGAGATGGCCTCTCCAGAACCTTCACTTTGTTCTGCTGTTAGCAAATGACAGGTCGACTTCGCCTTGTGTTTTGGATTATTGTCATGTTGGAACGTCCAAGTATGTCCCATGCGCAGCTTCCGGGCTAATGAGTGCAAATTTGCCTCCAGTATTTGCTGATAACATGCTGTATTCATCTTTCCTTCAACTTTGACCAAGTTTCCTGTGTCTTTGTAGCTCACACATCCCCAAAACATCAGCGATCTACCTCTGTGTTTTACAATAGGAATGGTGTTCCTTTCATCATATGCCTTGTTGACCTCTCTCCAAATATAACATTTATGGTTGTGGCCAAAACGTTCAATTTTGGTCTCATCACTCCAAATTACCTTGTTCCAGAAGTTTTGAGGCTTGTCTCTGTGCTGTTTTGCGTATTGTAGGCGAGATACTTTGTGTCATTTGCGCAGTAATGGTTTTATTCTGGCGACGCGACCATGCTGCCTATTTTTGTTCAAGTGCTTCCTTTTTTGTGTATCTTGAAACAGCCACACCGCTAGTTATCAGAGAGTCCTGTATTTCAGCTGTTATTTATAGGTTTTTCTTTGCATCCCGAACAATTTTCCTGGCAGTTGTGGACAACATTTTTGTTGGTCTACCTGACAGTGGTTTTGTTTTCACAGAGCCACTGATTTTCCATTTGTTAATCACAGTTTGAATGCTGCTGACTGGCATTATCAATTCCTTGGATATCTTTTTGTATCCATTTCCTGTTTTATACAGTTCAACTATCTTTTCCCGTAGATCTGTTGACAATTCTTTTGGTTTCCCAATGACTCACAATCCAGAAATGTCAGTGGCTTGATGAAATATGTAAAAGTCTGTCTGGATCCCAGAAACTTACTCAGCTTTTATGCACACACAATTACAAGCAAACAGGTCACAAGTCAGGATGTTACCTTTAGTAGCCATTCAAACCCATTTGTCTCAACTTCTGTGCATGTTATCAGGGCAAAATCAACAGGGTATATGAACTATTGATCTGGGTCATTTGGATGTTTTGGGTTGTCTTTATGATTTAAAAAGAGAAAACACAGTAGTTTGACAATAAATAGCTTCACTCAACCACTAACCATGAGTGGAGAAAAGTTTTGGTGTAGAAAAAGTTTTGGTGTTATCATTCATATTCTCTGAAAAAAGGCCAAGAAAGCAAAAATTCTGCCGGGGTATGTACACTTTTGAGCACAACTGTATTAAAACTAATTGTAGAAGACTTGAAAAATAAAAGGTCATCACTGTAAAAATTGAGTCTTCATATAAACTTGATGTATTTATCAATAAAAGTTTACTAACTTATGAAATGCTGATAATTGTTCTTCAGTAACCATAGAAACATCTGACTAAAATACCTAAGTACACAGAAGCAACAAAATTTGTGTCAGTCTCAAAACCTTTGGCCCTGACTGTACTATGCTATATTTTGAAAATTTCAGAAATACAGGCCACAGATTATACACATAAATAAAATAGTGCAGAAAATTTGCAATAAGCTGGTTTAATTTATGACAACCTTAAATCTTATCGATGTAACAACTCACCTACTCCACTTAAAGTCTATGTGACTGATTAAGACATCCGAGTAGAGCTTTGTCTATCACAGCAAATGTTTGGGCTCCATACAAGTTTTGGTCACCTGTACTGCATCTTTCTTTGTCTACTCCCATGCTTGACGTTGCCTTTTCTTGTGATTACGATTCTATTTTTCTCATTTGATGCTATATATTTCTAGGTTTCCTACCTTTGCTTGACAACTACAAGACTATTTATTGCTACCAATGATAACTATGTGATGAAAAAGCTCCAGCAACATGAATACTGAAATGTAGATATATTGCATTAAAAAAAAGGCAAGAAAAAAATCCAAATTCATCACCAGACGCGTTTCAGGCACTGTCCTTCCTTTTTTGCAGATGTGTTTCAAACGCAGTCCTTACTCATGCATAAGGGCTATGTCTGAAATGCATCTGCTTTTTTATTGATGTTGGATTTGAAGTTTTTTCTTGGCTTTTTCTCTATGAAATAAATCTACATTTCATGATTCACAATGCTGGAATTTTCTCTTTTCATGTTCAAGACTTGGTATAGTACAAGGCTTTCGTGTAATCTGAATTTCTGTCTCCCAGGTGAGTTGACCTTCCGTTGGTTTTCTGTTCAAACAGTATCTGTCTATGATTAAGCTTTTCTGACCCTAGTTTTTGTCTATGCGATCTAGAAAAATTGACTACTGGGAAAATATTATTTACTGAACTTTTGGGGTTAATATCATGCCAAGACCCTAAACAAAAAAGGAAAAGAGGATAGTCTAAATGAAATCTGCAGGTAAGTTTAGATTTTTTTCTGGGTAACGCAAAAAAACATGTCCCTTAGCTTAGTATTCAGTTTAAGAAGTATATTGCTTACATTTAACAAACATCACTATTAGTGTTGAGCGATATGATACTGCAAATATCGGGTAT
>VIAB01005856.1:60742-73060 GCA_009801035.1 Oophaga pumilio
TGACGCCGACGTCGGCGTCATGGGTCGGGAAGGGGTTAAAAACAAGGGATCCAAAAAACATCACAATATAACAAGCATGGAAACACATGTGCAAACATTATTATAATACATGTTTGATAACATTAGTGATCGTCTTGTGAATGGTACAGATAGTATTGTCTCTCAGTAACACAGAAAAATGGAACTCTGAACAATAGATTTACACATGAAAGATCCATCTCAAAAATACCACTGACTGGAAATCAATATGATTCATCCAAAATAAGTAGTTAAACTTCCTCACCTGTCTCTGAGTCAGCACCAGCCTCTACCGCCACTCCATTCCTGTATAATAGAATATTTCTGTTGTGACTCACCTGGCGAGATGGATTGGCTAAGCCATAGGTAAGTGTGAACAGCATGGACTGGGGGCATTGATACAGGGGAGCTAGACAAGCAGGATGACACGTGGAACAGCAAAGGCTAGTAGAGCTGGATATGCGGGAAGCCACGTGGATCAGCACATAGGTTGAAAATAGATGAGTAGGCAGGCAGGTACCTCAGTGCAGTAGAGTTCAGCGTACGGACAGCATCTTGAATCAGCAGAGACAAGTAGGCAAACACATACCTTGATGTAACAGAGTTGTGTGTGTGTGGAAGCACCTTGAACAGCATAGCTGAATAAACAGGGAGATAGCTTAATTCAGCAGAGTTGAGTGTATGGACCACTCCTTGAATCAGCAGAGAGGAGTGGACAATCAGGTCCATTTTTTGCCAGACACTTAAACTTCTGAGGTAGAAATATCTGACGAAAAACCACAAATTTGTCTTCTGTTCTATATCTCCCACTTGAAAGGCAAGCTAATTATTACTGTATGCCAAATCCATAATTTCTTCATGATTTCAAAGCCAGAAATCTATTTTTCAGAATTAATCTGTATTTCTTTAGTTCAGCTATCAGCGAGCACAGACTCAGTGACGTCACCGCTCGTCACTGAGCCTGTGCGCTCTGCTTCCCATTCATTCCCCAGTAGTTTACAGCCCGAGCGGATGCAATAGCGAAACGCGCATCAGGGGTGTTGCAGCCTACATTGAGGTATGGTACCATAGCACCAGCAATGGATATCTGATAGCGGCCCAAGTTAGCAAGGGTTTATGCATCTATTATCTACCTTTTGGCACAAATATATTTAGGCTTAGCCAAGGATATACTACTTCCATTCTATGCACTATGCACTTTTCTTAGGCCACGTGGTATTTAGGAGCTGCTGTTTATGCGATCATATGCTGGATATTTTTGGGAGGTATGAATTTGATTTTTTATGAAAAATTGGTATGCTGCATTATATAGCAGGTGTGCACGCCGTTTTCTAAGCAGCAACAAATAATTTATATATATTGTCATATTTATAAATCCTATTGATACCTCTATACCCTGTTTAGGCTTGCTATGCTTACTCTATTGCATTTGTAGTCCCCATTCACATATGTGTTTATACTTTTGGTACTTGTTGTATTTTAATATAGTTGTTTAATAAAATTTGCATATTTTATGATAGTAAAACTTCCTATTCTTTACTTGGAGTATATATTTGGAGGTATTAGTTATAGGCAGTCACTTTATATAAGAAACATTACTGTGTCCAATAGTTATTAGATATATCAAACTGAAATAGCTGTTGCAAAAATACCAATTTTTATCAAACATTAAGCTTAAGATTAATAGGGGTGCCCAAACTTTTTCATATAACTGTATATAGTATTACTTTATATGACAGATTCCAGTTAACCATATCAGTCTCAGAAGTAACTTCGAGGCTCCCTTCACTGCCATACATTAGTAAAAGTATTGTTCTCCTCATACGGGATAAAGAGATACTGTATTTTACAAATAAGGTATATTCATGTTGAATTTTTGGAGAGGATTTGAAGCTCCAAAATCCACATCAAGAACCACTTCAAATCTGCTTTGAATACACTGAGATTTTTATTAGTTTTTTCCAATCAGAATTTGAAAATTTTGCTGCAGAAAAAAAAGTAACGTCACTTCTTTCATCTAGATTTCTCATGGAATTCACTAAAAAATTGATAGTATCAATTCAAAAGGTTGCAAGAAACCATGTGGAGGTCAAAACTTCTAAAACCCATTTCAAAACATACAAAATGAAAACAGCAATTCTAAGAGTGGATTCTTCTTGAAAACCACATTGTATTTTTCTACCTCCAAAAACTCAGTTTGAACCTACCCTTAGTCTTTGGGGCCCATGGGAGGCAAAAACCTTAGCAATCTTTGTAGTTTTGTCCCTGACACAAGTCCATAAATGAAAGGAATGCTGAGGAAGAGGCTAACAGCATCAGCAGCAATCAGGGTATGGTCATAATGGCTATAGTGTGTTACACTTTGTCCATTCATCTGTAGACTAGGATTTCTAACTCAAATTGTTCAAATTATTTGATGGAAACCCTAGTAACCTCCAATGAAGAGTCCAATGTCCTTGAGCAGAAAATCTAATTGAAAAGTAAAATGCCTGTGTGTTTTAAAATGAGACATACCTGATGATAGCTTGGGGTGCAGTAGTAAAAAGGTAATAAACATAATGCATGGCAGAATATTGTATAGAATTCTCAATATTTCAGTTAGAAATATACATTTTATCACACGCGTGTCATTTTTCCAATAAAGCTTTCTTGAAAAGCAAGCTATTCTTTTATATCCGCATCAATATCTTTTGCCATGAGTAAGAACTGATGAAAAGGTACAAGTAGCGAAGTTGAAAGATAAAAAATGTATTTTGATTAAAAGCTATTGTATGATATAAAAGATAGCACCGTGGAGTGGAATGACTTCGATTTTTAATATGATCCCTTATTGCCAAGTACAGTCCAGATTAATGCTGAAACGTATGAAGGAGAACAAGAATGCAGTGTCTATGTAATATTTTAACATGATGTTATCTTTACATTTTTACAATGACTGTATCATTTCCACCATTATCTTATTTGTTAAATTATCTTGTCCCGATGACATGTTTATAACTCTATACTACATACAGTATATACAATAGAATGGGGCAGGTACTTACAGTAAGTTTAAATTATACGAAAAACATGTAGTTTTGGGGTCTGTGACCAAACTTCAGAGCAAAAACTGCATAATATATATACAGTGGGGGAAATAACAATATGATCCCTTGCTGATTTTGTAAGTTTGCCCACTAACAAAGACATGAACAGTCTATAATTTTAAGGGTGGGTTAATTTTAACATTGAGAGATAGAATATCAAAAATAAAATCCAGAAAATCACATTATATAAATTATATAAATGTAATTGCATTTTGCAGTGAGAAATAAGTATTTGATCCTCTACCAACCATTAAGAGTTCTGGCTCATACAGACCAGTTAGATGCTCCTAATCAACTCCTTACCTGCATTAAAGACAGCTGTCTTACATAGTCACCTTTATAAAAGACTCCTGTCTACAGACTCAATTAATCTGTTAGACTCTAACCTCTACAACATGGGTAAGACCAAAGAGCTTTATAAGGATGTCAGGGACAAGATCATAGACCTGCACAAAGCTGGAATGGGCTACAAAATTATAATCAAGACGTTGGGTGAGAAGGAGACAACTATTGGTGCAATAGGAAGAAAATGGAAGAAATACAAAATGACTGTCAATCGACCTTGATCTGGGGCACCATGCAAAATCTCACCTTGTGGGGTATCCTTGATCATGAGGAAGGTGAGAGATCAGTCTTAAACTACACAGGGGGAACTTATTAATGGTTTCAAAGGAGCTGGGACCACAGTCACCAAGAAAACCATTGCTAAGACATTACCCCGTAAAGATTTTAAATCCTGCAGTGCCCATAAGGTTCCCCTGCTCAAGAAAGCACATCAAACGGATGATTCTGTGAGTGATTTGGAGAAGGTGCTGTGGTCAGATGAGACAAAAAATGAGGTCTTTGGCATTAACTCAACTCGCCATGTTTGGAGGAAGAGAAATGCTGCCTTTGGCCCAAAGAAAACCATCCCCGCTGTCAAGCATGGAGGTGGAAACATTATGTTTTGAGGGTGTTTATCTGCTAAGGTCACAGGACTACTTAACTGCATCAATGGGAGCATGGATGGAGCCATGTACTGTAAAATGCTAAGTGACAAACTCCTTCCCTCCGCACGACATTAAAAATGGGTCGTGCGTGGCTGGGTCTTCCAGCAAGACAATGACCCAAAACATACAGCCAAAGCAACAAAGGAGTGTCTCAAAAAGAAGCACATTAAGGCCATGGAGTGGCCTAGCCAGTCTCCAGACCTTAATCCCACAGAAAACTTATGGAGGGAGTTGAAGCTTCAAGTTGCCAAGCGACAGACTCAAAATCTTAATGATTTAGAGATGATCTACAAGGAGGAGTGGACCAAAATTCCTCCTGACGTGCACAAAACTCATCATCAACTACACAAAATGTCTGACTGCTTTGCTTGCCAACAAGGGTTTTGCCACCAAGTATAAAGTCTTGTTAGCCAAAGGGATCAAATACTTATTTCTCACTCCAAAATGCAAATAAATTTATATAATTTATACAATGTGATTTTCTGGATTTTATTTTTGATATTCTATCTCAATGTTAAAAATAAACTACCCTTAAAATTATGGACTGTTCATGTCATTGTATATATAATATCATTATATATAATGAAATGTTACTTTTTTAACCGCTGTAGGATTTCCAAACCCTGAAGAGGTAACAAAAAACTGAACATGTGCACAAGTCGATTTTCTACAGATATGCTTATGTTTATTCTTTTGACTGTTTTCTGATAAGTTTTCAGATGGTTTGTGGAGCGTAATCTATCTGAAAAAGGCGATGTGTGCACAAAGACACTCTGTTAAAATGAAAATAAAATCTGTGTCCCTGTAATCTTGAGGGACATTATCTAATTTACTAATGTCATACAATATATTTCAAAAAGGTCTTATCATTTCACCTATAATTTCACATTTCTTACTAGTATTTTTCTTGTGTTCTTTTAGCTGTTTAGATGTTCTACCTTTACAGGTTATTCTACGCAGAGAGCAGAGGAGAATACACTGCCTACAGTATTAATAGTGGCAAGGGATAAAACCCTCTCAGTAGACAATCATCTCAGCATTGTTATTGTAATTAGCACTCTTCAGGCAGAAAACATTAAATAGTAATGAGCAGGGCCCCAAAAAGGGGTAAGAAGGGTAGGCACCCACCTAGGGCACTGCCTTCTGCTTTCCCGAGTGGGGTGCACTTGGGGAAAAAAAGTGCTGTCACTCCCTCCCACTCAATTGTATTCGCGTCTATCACATGCCCTGTTGGAAACTGCACATGCAGAGGATGTCAGATGGTGCAATACGGTGACGTCATTGCGCTATTCAGCGTCCACTGCTGTACAAAAAGCAAGAGGAGACGTTGGCCACGGTGTACAGGGAGCCGAGATTAGATGAGTATAAGACTTTTTTCATATTTTGCCAATGAATGGGGGACATAAGATGGGCTGGCTATGTGGGACATATGTGGGGATGGCTATGTGGAATATTTGTGGGGTTGGCTATGGGAGACATATGTAGGGCTGGCTATGGGGGACATGTGGGGCTAGTTATGGAGGACACATGATCGACTGGCTACGGCTGTGGGGGACATATGTGGACCTTGCTATGGGGAACATAGTGTAAACAAAGTGGAGACAAAAAGAAAGAATAGACTAAATGAAAGAGGAGATCACCCATAAGGTATATGGATGTAAATGTTTACTTGTTCATATTGACTGTGTCTCATCAGTACTGTTATTCTGCCACTGATACAAGTATTTGAGATCTGTCTGAGGGATGTGAAAATGGACCTCTGTTCAAGCAGTGGCATATAATGTTACTCACTGCCTTTTTCCTCCTATGCTTGACCAGGTGCACATGGTTAATCCGGGAAGGACAATGCAGTGATGAACTTTAACCAATTTTATTCACAGTACCTTGATGATATGACGTAAGATGTCAGGGAAGATGAGGTAGAACATGGAGGGTGGAGGTAACAGAAAAATCCTCTCTTCAGTCCTAATGTGGAATGCTGCAAGATGGCACTGACCAGCAGAAAGAATGTGAAAAAGAAGATAGGAGGAGTTACAGAGAGAGGCATTGTTGGAATTACAGCTTCAGAACATGAAAACATATAATAACTATGGCCGGTAGATGACAGCAAAGAACAACAAACACTGTAACCATAATACCTGTATACGATAGATGAAGTAAACAATATAACATTAGGCACATGTCCCTGAAAAGGCTGAAAGTCTTTGCCGACGATTGAGTGAACAGCACATCTGTGGTGCCTGGATGGTCTTCAGTCTGATAAAGACTGATATCAACAACTCCCAGCATCTATTTATCATTGTTAAGGCATACTGGGAGTTGTAGGTTCATGAGATACAAATGTATATGGGCCTGATTTAGAAGGATTCAGCTTGTCAGTTTTTAATTTTGTGATGCCACAGACCTAATAGAAAAGGGAAGAATTAGCTGGGTAGAAGGGTAAAATGAGCAATTGTAAGCACACAGTGCTATATAATATTATGATTGCAATATATTAAGAGGATTTTGATGGAAGGAGTGTTTTTTTAAAAACAATCACGTATCCGTATCCCTTTATCTGTTTGGCTTCCATTAGGGCATCTGTCAAATAATGGTCACTTTAATTAAAACCAAACGGCCCCACTCCCTGTTTAGCCTTACCCCTAAAGTGCATCACTTTTTTTACTTTTGCTGGTGTTTTGTGGTAAAAAAGTGGGGTACTTTATGGGTCTTTTTATCTTAGCCTATAACCCATTCCTTCACTTGGGTGCTGAGGGTTCATTGGGGTAAGGCAGAGGTCTCAAACTGCATTCCTCAAGGGCTGCAAACAGGTCATGTTTTCAGGATTTCCTTGTATTACACAGGTGATAATTTAATCACCTGCACAGATAATGATTCCAGCACCTAGTGCAATGCTAAGGAAATCTTGAAAACACGCACGGTTTGCGGCCCTCGAGGAATGCAGTTTGAGACCCCTGGCGTCATCAGCTTCATTTGCCTAAGGCATCAAAATATCTTGTCCCAGCACTGGTAATGATACTATGGACAGCATAAAACTCGATTCTCAGAATTATTCCACCACACCCTTGGGAATGGACATCATAAAAAGTGTTTGCAATGCTATTTCCTCCCTGAGAGATTTATTTAAAGTCATTTACTTACATTAATACATCTAAACTTAATAAAAAAATAAAGTAAATTTGCCAAATCAGCAGCCAAGGACCTTCAAATTGAGGCTTTTGGTTAATGATCTCATCATTGATTCTCTGTGACTAGGTCAACACCAGAAGTTGATACATCTTGACTGACTATGTAATTGGTCATTATTGTTTGGATAAATATAGAGATCACTCTCTGTTTTAAGCAAAGGATGTTCTATTCTTGGGCTTTAAAACTGGAGACAGAAGTCTTGCAATGTCCCTGAAAATTAGAAAATGGACTTACATTGATTTTCAGGGAGAAGCTGGAGTGATAGAGACTGAAACCTGTCAGATCTAGGCACAAACAATACCTGTCTCACCCAGGATTTAATGGCTCTGTATATTGATTCATAACAAAATAGGAACAGCTTAATGGATGTGCATCAATTTTTAAGGTAGAACATAGTTCAAGCTTATGCTGCATTATTTTTGGTGTCCCTGCTACTTTTTATTGAATCTTTATGAGAGTGACTGTGATACCAACAATGATACCATAAGCAGATTCCTTTTTTTTTACTTTTCCACTTGAGTCATAATTAACTGTCAGAAAGTAAGAGGAAGAAAGCTGCTGTTAAAGTGGTTTCCCAGATGGAGATCACTTGATCTGACAGCTGTTAGGAAATGTAGAAGTGGGTCGTAGACTGGTTATACAACAAGTAAAATCCCAGTTGAACATTTCTTTTTGTTGAATACTAAGGGACCTACTCATTAAACTCTGACATTTCCTATGTAAAATGTCTCCAAAGTGAAATGCAGTATGACATGGTGAGAAAATTGAAACTTGGCATGGTTTCCAGATTTAATTAGGAAATATTGGAGGATAAGACTCTTGTAGACTTGTAGGCTGACAACTTATGTGCATTTCTGCTCTCTTTTCTCCCTTATGGTGAGCAACCAAAAGTCAGTAATTACAGTCACTATTCAAAAATGGTCACCAATTGCAGATGTCAACGAAGTTTGGATTTCTTAAAAAAATATATTGTTGCAGTGGTTTTGTATTTCCCTTTTCAATTATTTGCCCCATTCAAGATACCTCAAATTGTTTCACATATGTAACACTGAATAGTGTTTGAACCTTAATAGTCACTGTCGTATTCATTTTTATGTTATAAATCAATAGTACACATGAAAATAAGCACTAAGCAGATTTATCACCTGTAGTAGCTGATAAATGCCTGATTCCTGGGGACTAGTGTTGAGAGAGTATGCTCATTGCTCGGGTGATCTCCGAGAATTTTGGCGTGCTCGGAGATTTAGTTTTCATCACCTTAGCTGCATGATTTGCAACTGCTAGACAGCCTGAATACAAGTGGGGTTTTCCTGTTTGTTAGGGAATTCCCACATGTATTAAGCCTGTCTACAAGTTGCAAATCATGCAGCTGAGACGACGAAAACTAATTATCCGAGCACGGCAAAATACTCGGAGATCACCCGAGCATGCTTAGGGAGACCCGAGCAACAATGCTTCTCGCTCATCACTACTGGGGACCACTCTAATGGGACCCCCCATCAATCACTGGAATTTTAATGTTGAGCTTTACATTTCTCCTCATTTCAGTGAGAAAGAAGTTTGAATGCATGAGAATTTAAAAGCGTATCCTCTTTATTAATTTGTTTTCATAAATATAGTACACATGAAAAAGAAACTTTCCAATAAATTTGATCACAGAAATTCTCAAAATTCTTAGTGTCCTGGTAAAATGTGTATTTGGTGACAACTGATTGATACATTACTGAGGTAGGAGATGGCTGAGGCTACTGATAAAATACTATGTGGATAGGAAAGAGAAGGAGGAGGAAGGATGACCTCTGCCTCTAGCGCCCCCTTCCATCCTTCTCCTCCTTTTTCTTTACATATGAGTTTACAGTTGCTACTGATAAGATTCTGCGTAATGTATAAATGTGTCTTCACTGAATACAGATTTTACCTGTAAATTACGAATTTTGAAATTGATCAGTCCTGGTGGAGAAAGAAGCAGATTTATCTGATGAGCTATATTGCAAAGTTTCTTATTGTGATATGTACTATTAATTTATGAAATAAAGCTTAAAACGACAGTTACTCTTTAAGCCTACACCCTGCTACTTCACATTAGCCCCCTCTCCATTACCCCCACATACATATCTAGAACTTAACTAAATTACCCTTCCCAAATAAAATTCATACTGCTATACTGTGCACATGCATTATACTGCCATTTATCCCATAAATATAGTACTGCTATATGATGTACGCATATATTGTTTATGTGAGATTTTACAAATGAAAACCTAAACCTTGCAAGCTAATATCTTCACAAAATTATATTGAGACTATCGAAAGGTCAACTGTTAGTCTATGAACTACAAGACTATGAACAATTTCACATTCAATTGGAGAAGGGGAGGAGGGGATGTTGTTTTTGTATACAGAAGAAGAAGAATTGAATATGTTGGACCCATTTCAATGAAGACTGAGCGTGAAATATGGGATAATTACAATTATTCTGGCAGAACACTATGAAATGTACTGATCAGTTTAGATGTTTCCTAAAAGGGGGAGGTCAATGGTTAGGGGGGCCGTGTATAAATAAATATGTTGATATGAATTTCATATGAAATTTAATTGTTGCTGATTCCTACATTTGGGAAAGTGTTCCAGATTATTTATTTTAAAGATTATTTGATTATTATTATTACATAACTAATTATATAAAAAAAATAATAATGGTGTGAGGGAAATGACACGGTCATGCATGTATAGCGGAAGTGTACAAAAGTGAGGAGTTCTGTGTTGGGGTTTATAATATTTTTTAGTTTCTATGACTTCAGTCAGTTTGAAAAAATCCCCAGAGCAGGAGCTTCTTCCTGTCTTTATGGCCCCTAAAGGGCTTAAGAAGCTGATTACTTTTGGCAGCAAAGATAACTATTGCTAGGGCATGGAAAAGTTTTCCGCATAGTTAAATTTAAGCTTTCATAGTCAAGGACGTTTTGTCTAGCATTGTTAATGGGATCTTTGGATCCAATACTTTCAGCATCTATAAGATATTTTGTTTAAGATGAAAGAAATGTATCTCCCTTTCATTATGAGTCGCTCAGTCCTCTCCATTCCCTTTCTCTCCTCTTTCCTGTCATGTTCTGTGTAATTGGGAGAATTCAGACTGACCCTTTTATTGACCCTGAGCTCAACTTTTGAACCTAAATTGGAAAATCCGATACTGTTCTTTCACTGTCAATATTCTCTTATTTTCCACAAAGATTTATAATATAACTACGAATATTATAAAATGATTGTGACAAAAATTTGTTGTCGTATGGCAGCTTCTCGACATACGGTATTTTCAAAGTTTTAGGATTTAAAGGCAGTAAATGTAAACATTTGAAACAAAAATCCAATAAAAATAATTGCCCTTTTAAAATCAATAATGTTTATTTTTTTATGGCGAGGGCTAAAAGCATGACAAGTGGGCCATATGTTGCCTCCGTATGGCTGTAGTAGTCCTGTAGTACAGCATCTGATGAAGTGATTTATTTCTGTTTATAATTTATTTATTCTTTTGTTGAGTTAAATAAAATCTATTGTGAATTAATGTGAAATCAGTGGCATGATGAATGTACACCCCAGAAATGATATGAACTCTTTATTATGGCTTCATAAAACTTGAACAAAGCTATAGCTAGCCATTGCTTCACCTGGGGTAAAGAATTAGTGCCAGACAACATACAGAATAATGCTCTCAGTGTGAAAAACAAGATAATCTTGTAGTTATGATACCTTTTAATGGCTAACAAAAATAAAATAAATGATGTTATAAAGCAAGCTTTCGGGACTCCTTAAGTCGCTTCCTCAGGCATGGTATAACAAAGTTTCTGAAGAAGCACAAATATATTCACAAACAAACAGCAAAAAAAAGAGGGGCATGGTATAATAAATGAACATTTACATTAACAAATAAACTGAGCTCAGAGACTGAATCCTTAATTATATTAGATTAGTGGTGTGAAAGTTTCAGGCTAAGTGCACACGTTTGCAGAATATTCCTGAGCAAAACTGGACTTTTTTTGCGGCAAAAACGCGCGTTTTTTTGCGCGGATTTTGCGCGTTTTTGGTGCGTTTTTGCGCGGATTTGATGCGTTTTTACCGCGATTTTTTCCTGAACTTTCTAGGTCAATAATATAGCAGGAAAAACGCTAGAATTCCGCAAAATTAATGGACATGCTGCTAGATTTTCCGCGATGCATTTTTTTTGCGGAAAAAAACGCACCATGTGCACAAAAATTGCGGAATTCATTCTAAATGATAGGATGCTTAATACATGCGTTTTTGACACGTTTTTTCCCGCGAAAAAACGCGAAAAAAACACAAATATTCCTGAACGTGTGCACTTAGCCTCATAGTCCCAATATCCAAGTAAGATCAGAGGTCTGGTGCCCTCAACTTCTTTGGAGCAGATTATTTTCTTTTTTTTTGCTGTTTGTTTGTGCAGCTTGCTTTGTAACATCATTTATTTTATTTTTTTTAGCCATTAAAAGGTACCTTTACTACAAGATTATCTTGTTTTTCACACTGAGAACATTATTTTTTCAACTGGCTAACAAGGTACCAAACCCCTTTCTTTCTTTTAAGACAATATACAGATACACTCTCAACACCAATACACATACACACATGCATGCGCACGTGCAAACGCACCTACACACACGTGCAAACGCACCTACACACACGTGCAAACGCACCTACACACATGTGCAAACGCACCTACACACACGTGCAAACGCACCTACACACACGTGCACACATGCACACATTTAGAATTTAGCTAAATATGTCCCTTTATAAAATATACTTCACAAATCAATAGCACTGGTATGTGATGCTAACATACATCTATTGCACATATATGTATATAATTTACAAACTGATATACTGTAGATAACACACACATACATGCAAACTAAACACAAAAATGCACATTGCACACACAGTCCACACATATGTACATATTACACACATAACACATACAAACTACATACAGTACAGACCAAAAGTTTGGACACACCTCATTT
>VIAB01005856.1:96072-108768 GCA_009801035.1 Oophaga pumilio
GTGGTATGCTCCGTACACTATCAGACATAGACAATTTTTAAAATGAACTTCGCGACGATGTTCTGCTCGTGGTACCGCGCAAGAGGCTGCGTGAGTATGAGTTTAAGTGTGTGAGAATGTGAGTGAGTGTGTGAGTGTGTGTGTGGTGCGTACGGCGCATAGAGTGTGTGTGTGTGGTGTGACGGTGTTCCGCTGGTGGTACCGCGCAATAGGTTGGTACCAGCAGCAGTTTCCATATTGAGACACCCCTCAATCAATAGCTAAACAGAAAGTGGCTGCGGAAAAATTGCGGACAAGTTGTGGAGTTAGCAGTGTGAGACATATAACTAACACAGAACAGTAGAACGGAACTTTGTCTCCTTACAAACACATTTTCTGCAGCTCTTACAGCTCTGCTGTTTTACAACCCTGTCTGCCTGTGAGATGGAAACTAAAGCTGAGAGGAGCCTGCAGATGTGTCAGATATAATCACACACAGCTCTGCAATAAGATCTGGAAAGAAGAGAGCCGCCATTACATATCACAATGGTAATGTCTTTTATTATTTAATATAAGCCCTGGATGCAGATTCTTAGGGAGATCTATGTCCGGCCCATAGATCTTAACAGCTCATTTACATATAAGAAAAAAGTGTTTTTTCTTGAATAAGATATCAGAGTGTTATGGGTCAATAAGCATAGAATATTATAAGATGATTTCATCTTATAATGATGAAATCATCTTATAATCATCTTATAATCATCTTATAGAATATTATAAGATGATTTCATCATTATTGAGCCAAGCTTTAATACTTTTAACTTGCATTTTAACTTTTTTTTTTCAAAATTTTAAAATAAAGATGTATGATAAACACTGAATATATTTCATAATTATCAATAAGGTCTAACCTCTTGGAATTCTGATTAATAGGTAGAAGATGAGGATTTATAGTAAATTAACTGGAGTTAAAGGGGTATTCCCATCTCCAAGATCCTATCCCAATATATAGTAGGTGTAATAATGATATTAGCAAATATCTCAAATTAGAAATGTAGTACAATTTTTCTGATTCGCTGTGTGTCTTTCCTCAAGTGCACGCATTGCAGGATCTTAAGTATCCTATCCCAACTATACTCATGTGAGTTGTTTTGTCGCATGAGCCCTGTGCCCAATCATCGCTGGAGTCACTGTCCCCGCCTTTTGATGTATAAGTAATCAAGAGGAAGTGAGCAGCCAGCCGCAGCTCTTGAAGTGTCTATAAAGCTCTATAAATTATATATCACGGTAATTGTACTCAGTGACAGAAACAATGACTAAGGCTAGGTTCACATTTGCGTATATGTGTGCAGCGTATCATCTACATACACAAACGCATGTTTACGCAGTGGTTTTTTATCTGCATCATCTTACGCATGACGCCAAAAAACGCTGAGTGTGCATGCGTTTGTATGTGTTTTTTGCATGCGTTTATGCACATGTGTTCGATATGACAGACACCAAAAGGGCATGTCTCATGAAGAACGCACGCATATCGAACGCATCCGTACGCATGTCCTAGCGTACCAATGCGTTCCCATTAACAGTAATGCGTTGTTTTGACTCGTTCATCTGCATGCGAATGCGCATATTTGATGTATTTTTGACTCTTCAAAAATGCAACATGTTGCGTTCACCGGACACCGACGCACACCGCAAAATGACTCATGCGTACGCGTTTGCATGCGAATGCATGCAAATACATGTCTCTGCATACACCATGTTAAAGATATGTAAGCATGACGCATGCGGATCTATGTGGATGAAACGCTGCGCACAGATACGCAAATGAGAAACCAGCCTAAGTCATTTTTCTCCTCAGTGAGCAGTGTAAAAATAAAAACCCAAAACACAATTGTGGATTAATTTTTTTGACCAATTGACCATACTGTACATAAACAGTACAATAATCATTCATTCTGCATAAAAAAAGCCCTCGTATAGGGCTAAATAAGACAGAAGAATAAAAAAGTGGAGTAAAAAACAAAAGTGCAAAATAGAAAAACGATCTTCTGTGGGAAGTTAACACATTTCTATTGTATCATTATTACATTTGAATTTTACTTTTGCATTAATTGAAATTTGTGCTTTGTACCAACAGGAACTTTTTCAATGTAATTATAGAATATTGAATCCTTATTTTGAGGTTTGATAATATGAAATCTGAGCATTATGTGACGTGACGCATTAATGACGCTCAATAACTCCTTTAATTGAATCCAACAAAAATCATATTAGAGGGAAAACTGTAAGCTAGCCTGTGGTAACATTGTGAAAGCTGCTGCAGACAGAACGTGAAAGAAGAATCAATGCTATCACTTGTCCGGGGTCTGCTACCATCAAATAAAGCTTATGCTACAAAGGAATATGATACATAAAATACCTTTTTTCTGATTGACTGCAGAGTATACATTGTTTACAGAGGTGAACTTTTCATTTCTTTTTATTCTGTTGATATAAGTTTTATACAGAGCTGTTTTAGCTCTGATGAAGGTCTCAATGTCACTGGATAGTGCTGGACATTTCACCAATACTATTGCATTTCATAGTTGGCGTCAAGTGGCTCCATTTAAGTAATTATAACCTCAATGTTCATCACCAGGGATGCATTATTGTGTTTCTTATGCTGCTCTATAAAGGAAGAATACACTAAAAGAATGACTGATGTCAGCATGACTCCACTACATTTGTTTGTTGTCTCAGTACAAACATTGATGGCAAATACAAAATTGATGGAAGACTTTCTTCCACCCAGAAGAAAGGTTCAATTTGTTGCCCTAGCCCTGTACCCAAATATCCTGACAAAGGCAGACTGTGGCTTATGCACTCAGCTCCCTGGACACATGTCCTGTTTGTAAGAGGGACAGTTTTTTGTTTACAGTCCTTCATCGAAAACACGATACCTTACCCATGATTTGTAAATGATGACATAGATACAGCAGGTTACAACTTGGCACAATGGATGTAGTCTTTCAAAGAGGGCACAGACTTGATGAATATACACTCAATACTGGTACAGAGTTTGATGGTGGCGTGACAGATGACGACACAAGGCTTGGTGGTTACGCTTTAGGATTGAGGCACAGAATTTAACAGCTATTGGTAGCAACAAGAATGGTTTCTTTTTTTATTTCACAGCAGGCAATTGAAAATAGAAAAATATACAGCTTAAAGTGTGTGTCCGGGACGTGACAAAAAATAAAGAATGTGCCTAAGCACTAACAAGAAGGTAATTGCAACTTCCCCGCCACAGTGTGGTCACATACCGCTCCTGCCGGGGATTTAGCTGCCTCTGTCGACGAGACGGGGGACTTCCAGTGTCATTCTGACTGACAGCCGGCTCCTCCAGTTAGGCAGCGGGGATCCGGCTGTCAATCAGAGTGATGCCGGAAGTCCCGCCTCGTTGACAGAGTGGAGCGGAAAAGAAGCCTCCACTCTGAAGATGTGACATCAGCTGAGGCTTCTGCATGCCCGGCAGGAATGGTCTGTGACTGCTCTGTGCTGGGGATGAACCGTGCCGGACACAACAGGCAGGTAAGTTGCAATTACCTGCTTGTTAGTGCTTAGGTACATTTTTTGTAAAGTCCTGAATATCGCCATTAACAGCTCAAAACTTAAAGCACCACTCCAATGTTTTTTATTTATTTCAGCACTAGAGTGGTGTCACTAATCTAAGTTCCCTGTCTGTAGTATTATATTCACCGGCCATCGTCTTCATCTGTTATCGGCGCTGCTCTGTTTGTCGTCTGCAGTTTGTGACCTGCTGGATAACTCCAGTGTTTGCTGGGTGATCCGGAAGTCACAACTCAGTGTAAGTTTCTGAGAGCCAGAAGGAGGACAGAATGAGGCTCCCACAGACTTGCATTGTAAGCTTGTGTGACCGTTACCTCTGAATTCTGGTCAGTCAGAAGTTGCGGTCACAAGATATCAGGACTGGAGTGGCTTTTGGAAATCTGATGACACTGACAGGTAAGTTTAGGACAGGGGCAGGGAACTTAGATTAGTTGCTGGGCTCCAACACGGAAATAAAAAATCTAGAAGTGTGTTTTTAAAGGAATCAGCAGGATTTCACCCCCAAAACTATTTATATGTTAATGGAGCTCTTTCAAAAACAAGTTCAGAAATACCTTTAAATGGGCAAGTCCATTCCTCCATTGCTGGGAAATCAACATTTAAATTGATATGCAAATGAGGCTGTGAATTTAAAGACTCTGTCTCTCCAGCTCTATCCTCCTCCCAGCTCCGCCTCCTCCTGCTTGACTGACAGCCTCTATACCAGAGGTCCCAAACTGCATTCCTCAGGGGCCGCAAACATGTTTTCAGGATTTCCTTGTATTCCACAGATGATAATTTAATCACCTGCACAGATATTGATTCCAGTACCTAGTGCAATGCTAAGGAAGTCTTGAAAACACGCGTTTGCGGCCCTCGAGGAATGCAGTTTGAGACCCCTGCTCCTTACCGTGACTTCAATTATCAGTCAAGCAGGAGGAGAATGCTATATTTCTTACCAGCATCTATCACCTTAATCTGAATGAGATGAATTTCTGTTTTGTCAAGCATCTTTTACATGTATTCTAATCAGTTTGCTTTTTCTACTGTAAAAGGGACTATTTTTTCTGCAGTTTTTTTAAAACTCCTGGCTGACACTTTTTAACTTTTTTTGTTCAGTAAACCATGGTCTGGAAACCTCTCCTGTGCACCATGGTAATTAATTTATTAACCTGAAAATGATGAGTTCCACTAAGATCGCTCATAATTTAGTTCACTCTACACCAATTCTACTTTTTATTTAGTGATACTTTTAATATTCTTTGCCAAGAGGGTTTGTCTCAAAAGGTAATAATGCAGGGAAGGCTATAGACATGGCGCCTGAGAATCCTATGAGTAACACCCTCTTTGTAAAGAAGGAAAGAAGGTAAATTAGCACTAGATAAAAAGGCCAATATGCCATATCTCTGAAAGGGAATGGTGGATTTGATAAAAAAAAATGTGACTAGAATAAAAATATGAGAAAAAACTGGCCACTTTTGGCATTGTGACAGGTCCTCTTTATTCAAATGACATTGTGTTACATATTTATATAGCAGAACTAAATTAATTACCTTGTTTTCTGTGTTCAGAATTCCCCAGCTTGTTCCACATATTTAATTCCATTTTCGGCTAGATGTATATAAGATCAGGAGTGACGTGAGGACATATCCCTTTTCCTGAGGGATACAGAGAACTTCTGCTTCCCATTAAGGAAAAAAGAAAAATGTACTGCTTAGCTAATGTGGCCAGACCTTCGTCATTTCATGTGAAGACCTAATTAAACATTTACGAAGTTGCTGTTTCTCACTTGCTCAACCATTCATTTAACAGTATGAACATATTTGCTAATGGAAGATGGAGAAGCTACTGTACATGTCCATTTATCAGAGTTCAGTGATATGTCCCAAAAGTATAGCTATAATATGTCAGTAAATATTACACTATAGGTATCAGGGCGCATCAGGTGGAGAATGTGCCTGCAGTAAAAATTCAGTAGCTCTAAACATTAAAGGTGTTGTCCAGGTCTACAAGTCTTCAGTCATTCTACGTGAAAAATTTAAAAACTTTATTAGAAAATCTTTAAAAACATGGAATCCAAGAATGCAAAAACCTGACGTGTTTCTAGCGTCCAATCGACCTTAGTCATAGGAGCTGAGGTTTAGGTTTTTACATTCTTTGAATCCATGTTTTTAAAGATTTTCTAATAAATTTTCATCTATTGTTGGATAGATGTGCCATTTTTCTTCCTCCTCACAACTCAATTACTTGTCTGAACTTCACCAGTGGGATCGGCACCATCCATACAGATTTCGATCTCCAGCATTGGACCATTGGACTGCATGGCATGGTGAGCTCAATATCCCCCTCTCCTCTAACATTATAGAGTACAATGTTGTGTTAAAGAATTTCAGAGCTTGACGATCGCATTGTCATTCAGCAAGCAGCAGATGACACGTCCACTATGAGGTGAGCGAATCGAGGCCAATGCCAAGCAAAACTGCCCCCAATCCTTGCCCATCACTATAGCTTCAACGGCAATGTTGTTCTCAAGATGCAAATACTGTTGAATATAATGGGCTGGCCGGGAACCATCGGCTTCCTCTTACACCATTTAGCCCATGACTCTGAGTGTCTGTGCAGCAGGTGCACTTTCATCACGAGATCTCATTTACTATGCTAAATCTCAGTTCGCATAGTGCACACACTGGAGCAGTGCACTGGGGGAACAGGGAGAGATGAGCAGTTTTATTTTTTCAATGTCAGTACTTGTGGGGCTTGTGGGGAACCTGATACCATGTGAGGGGGGCATGATGCTGTTTGTAGGAGCTCTACGGGACATCATCCTGTTTGATGGGCTGTGCAAGAAATCATACTGTGTGGTACCACCATACTGAGTGAGTGTTGTAGGGGCATCATACTGTGTGTGGGCCATGATATTGTGTAAGGGTTATCATACTGTCTGTGAGGAGATAAATAGACCATCATACTTTGTGAGGGGTTGTGTGGGCCATCATACTGTGATGGGGCTATAGTACTGTGCGTGCGGGCTATGTGACCTATCATAGTTTGGGGGGCTGTGAAAGCATCAGATTGTGTGGTGGGAGGTGGGGACCATCATACTGATTGGAGCCATGATACTATGTGTGGGCTGGAGAGTTGCAGGGGCCAACATACTTTGCCTGGGGGGCTGTAAGGGCCATGGTACTCCGTGTTGGAGAATTATGGGAGCATTATATTGTGTGTGGGAGAGCTATGGGGCATCATAGTATGAGGCCTTTTAGGACATCATACTATGGGGGCCTTTTAGAGCATCATTATGTGGGAGTATTATACTTTGTTGTGAGGTTTTTGGAAGCATTTTTTTTTATATTGAGGGTCACTGTGGGGACATAATTCTGTAAAGGGAACTCTCACAACCCAGCTGTCTTCTGGCTCCTCTCTGTTGCGGTAACCCTGTGACAGGGACACTGTTGCAGCAACAATCATAATGTGTGAAGGGAACTGCAAGGTCATCATACCATGTTGCTGGCACTGTGGTTGCATCATACTGTGTTGGGGATAATTGATCATCATACTTTGAATGTAGAGGGTACAGTGCAGGCAAATTGTCTGGAGTAATTGACCATGGTGATATCATAATATGTGTGTGGGAGGGGTGGTTATTTTTTGGTGCATCATATTCTATAGGGGGCATGAAAGGGGTATTGTAGTGGGTGAAAAGACTAAGGGGCTTCATTAGGTTTATAATCATATTGTATGTACTCTGTGTATGTACAGTGTATATGTATATCAGATCGGTGGTGCTGTGACACCGTCGCCAATCAGCTTCTGTTTCCAGTGCTAGTCAAAAGTGACCAGCTGCAGAGCACAGCTTTGATATATGTATAATGGCTGTAGCAGGATGATATAGAGCCACCTCTATTCACTCAAATAGAGATAGATGTGCAGTACCTATACACCACTATACAGTTGGTGAAACTATGCTTTACAGCGCCGCAAATGACTACTTTCGACTGCCAGCATTGGAAACAGCTGATAAACAGAGGTGCTACATGTTGCACTCCCACCAATCTGTTATTGATCACCTATCATAAGGAAAACCTTGCTGAGCACTTCGGCAGGCAATGAAAGACTGGGAAAGTTATTCTACATGTCTATATTTGAGCCCCCTGAACCCATTCCCGGTAGGCCACATCTAAAATGTAAAGGAACAGAAGTAAAGTAGATAGACAAGAGTATTGTTTCACAGACTGAATGTTTTTCAAAAGCTTGCTCAGAGTCTTGCAGGCAAATTAGTAGGTGTTTGCTTTCTGATATTATTGTCTTGGTTTATTGTGTCTTATTTCTATATGATTGCATATTCTTTTTTAGCGCTGAGCTAATAAATATGCCAATGTATTTAGGGTGGTAAAGAAAGCAGAATAAAAAGTGGTACTTATACAGTCTCCATTGTTAGCAAGAATGGTGTTTCAAAAGACGAAATGATAAGGTACAAGGACAGTTTAAGTAAAGGTCAGCATAATCACACCAATGAATGTAGTAAAAAGGCCATATACTTTATACTTTTGAAAGTTTGCAATGTACAGAGTTCATAATGTACTTTTATGAAATGTGCTTTATCATTCAGATTACAATGACTTTTGAAAGGTTTAATTAAAACAAGCATGATTATATTTGACTATGCCTTCTAATGGAGAAGATCGACTCAAGGATTTGGGTTTCTAAATTCTATACATTTTTCTGGGTCAAAAAAGAAAGAGTTGTTGTAAATCACTTATGCTAAACTCTGGCCCCTGGGCCAAATCTGGACCTCAGGGTGAGTATATTTTTCCTGTAATGCCCGGTGGGCCACCTACTCAGCATTGCGCTTTCAATTGTATCGGCACACGATGTAAATACAAGTTGATAGCATTGATGGAAGTGGGAGCAGGGGCCGACATACCGCCGGTGCAGCCGATGCAACTGAACCGGGGCCCGAAGGTGGAGGTGGGCCCCTGCAGGCAGAGGTGTACTGCCATTAGCGGCACAATATGCAGCCACTATGGGGCCACTGAGTCAAGATACACACAGGAGTGAGAGGTGCCCGGTGTCATGCAGCATCGGGCCCCTCTCACAATCATTCCACTATCCAGAGGCAGGGAGAGAGCGGCGCACAGAGTGCAGGAGTTTAAAAAGAGGGCATGTCATGCAGGGAGAGATGCTGGCCAACGAAGGCTTTCCCCACCAGACTGTGGAGAGCACTCACTGGCTGCCATCTGTCCTCCTGCATGGCACGTCCCAATGGTGGGTACTCACCTGCAGTCAGGGGCCCAGGCCACACAGCACACAGGTGAAAACAGTGGAGGAAGAGCAGAACTTACAGGGGGTCTTCTGCTCCCTCCACTGTTCTATTCCCAGCAGGCTGCAGCATCTCACAGAGATGACATTGGGGGAGGAGGCTCACTGCAGCGGACAGCACTGCAGCAGCAGGGGGCTGATATCAGTCCTCTCTGCTGTGTCCCCATCCCCCACAGTGGGTTCTGCAGCCCTCCCCAGCTGATCTCTGCACAATGTGGCCGACCTCCTCCACAGCTCATCTGAACACCTGAGGTCATAGATTAGTATGTGTGTGTTTGTATATGTACATGTGTGTGTACAGTATGTCTATGTATGTGTGTGTGCACCTGTGTATGTATGTGCGTGTATCTTTGTGTGTATGCATGTACAATATATGTATATGTGTGTATCTGTGTGTGTGTATCTATATATGTGTGTATGTATGTACAATATATGTGTGTTTCTATGTATGTGTATCTATGTATGTGTGTGTGCATCTATGTATGTATGTGTGTGTATCTTTGTGTGTATGCATGTACAATATATGTATATGTGTGTATATGTGTGTATTTGGGTATCTATGCATATGTATGTATGTATGTGTCTGTACATCTGTGTATGTATGTGTGTGTATATATGGTATATGTGTATGTATACGTGTGTACGATATGTATATACTATATGTGTATACAATTGTGTGTATGTATGTACGGTATATGTATGTAGGGTGTATGTGTGTGTATGTACGGTAAATGTGTGTGTATGTATGGTATATGTGTGTGTACGTACATTATATGTATGTGTATCTGTGTGTGTATATACGATATAGGTATGTACGGTATATGTATGTACAGTGTTTGTGTATATGTATGTATGTATGGTATATGTACGATGTACATGATGTGTAATCCATCGGATAGTGGAGAACGTGCTGATCACTGGGGATTCAACCACTGCGCCCCCCAGAGATTCTGAGAACAGGGGTCTGCAGTCACGCCCTGGATAGAGCAGAGTTGTGCATACTCGGTCTCTGCTGTAGAGCTGCTGAGCACTGCGCTCAACTATTTCCATCAGTTCTGTAGACAATGAATAGAGCGGATACCAGATGATACAGATGCCAGACATATAATGTAATATAATATATACATGGTCGGGCTCTGCCGGTTGCAGCAGTTATCACGTAACCACGAGGATGCGCTTTGCACACTTGCTGTCATCTGCCAACTACAGTGTCAGCCACGTCTGCAGTGTTCTATTCACTGATAGCGGACACTAGTTGTCACCTGACTGCAAGTCTGACTGTGCTGGAACCAGCAAAACCGAATGCTAATGGATGTGTGTATATATAAATATATATATATATTACACTCAAACATACAGTATATATATCTCCATCTCAGTGAAAAAATATAAATAAATATATTTTTAGAGGTGTGGGGGCCCAAATAGAACTTTTGCTTTGTGGCCTTGTGATTGCTATGTACGCCCCTGCTTGCAGGGCAGTAAAAATGATGGCGATCTGGCTTGTTTCTCAGAGCCCAAGGCTCCAGCGGTCCCATTACCAGATAGCCCTCATCATAAGCAGTGTACCGGGCAGCGAGGGGGGCCCAGACACATTTCTTGCACAGGGGCCCCAAGCTGTCAGTGTCCGCCCCTGAGTGGGAGCATCAGCTGACACTTCGCCATCATTATCTCTCTGCGTTTGACGTCTCAGTGCAGTGGATGCAATGACGTTATTATAACGTGCCTGCTGTGCCGAGCAGGGAAGAGTTTCAGAGCGCTCGCTACCAAGACCGGAGCAGCAGGGGAACTGAGAAAGGTGAGTACTTTTTTAACATGAGGCCTATTATTCTGTATGGAGGATAATGCAGGGCCCATTAAACGGGGTGGCGCACACTGTGGGGCCACTTTACTGTATGAAGTACTATGTTGGGCCCATTAAAGTATATGGAGGACTATGTGGGACCATTACAATGTATGGAGCTCTATGTATGGCCTTTACACTGTTTGGAGCACTATGTGGGGTTCATTAAATTGTATGGAGCACTATGTGGGCCATTATACAGTATGGAGTACTATGTGGGGCCATTACACTGTATGGAACACTATTTGGGGCATTATACTGTATGGGGCATTATATTGGGCCATTACACTGTATGGAGCAATATATGGGCCCATTATACTGTATGGAGCACTATGTATGGCCTTTACACTGTTTGGAGCACTATGTGGGGTTCATTCAACTGTATGGAGCACTATGTGGGCCATTATACTGTATGGAGTACTATGTGGGGCCATTATACTGTATGAAGCACTATATGGGGCCATTATACTGTATGGGGCACTATGTGGGGCCATTACACTGTATGGAGCACTATATGGGGCCATTATACTGTATGGATCACTATTTTGGGCCCATTATACTTTATGGAGCACTATGTGGGGCCATTATACTGTAATGAAGGCAATGCAGGGTACATTATACTGTATGGAGGACTATATCGGGCCATTATACTATATGGAGAACTATGTGTGGCCCATTATACTGTATAGAGGAATATGTTGGATCCATTATACTGTGTGCAAGGCTTTGTGGGAATTACAGTTGGGAAATCATACTGTGATGGGGTCACCATACTTTTCCAAAGGGGTTGAGGGGGGTACAATAGGGTCATCAAACTGTGTGTGTGAAGGCTACTGTGGAGGAATTCACTGTGGGGGTATCTTACTGTGTATGGGGCACTTTTGTTTTACATCATACTTTATCTGGATTATTAAAGGTTATTTATCCTTTGTTAGTACATATTTAAATTAGGCTATTGGGCTATATGCTTTTTACTGCTCTTACATAGCATGTTATTCCAATATGTTTTTTCTAAAGGGTATGCCACACTAAACAACATCGCTAATGGGATCGCTAAAAAAGTCACTATTTAGTGATCCCGTTAGCGATGTTGTTGTGTGCGGCATGCAGCAACGACGTGGCCCCTGCTGTGATCTCGTCCGTCGTCCTGATCGTTCCGGACCCTATTCTGATCGTCGGCGTCCCGCTGGGTAAGTATATATCGCTGAGTGTGGCACCTTTTTTAGCGATTTAGCGGTACTTTTGTACCGCTAAAGTCGTTAAGGAGATCGCTAACCGCGATAGCGTCCTTAACGACATCGCTAAATGTGGCCGACACTAGCGATATTGTAAACGAT
The DNA here is from genome assembly GCA_009801035.1 of Oophaga pumilio. NCBI lineage: Eukaryota > Metazoa > Chordata > Amphibia > Anura > Dendrobatidae > Oophaga > Oophaga pumilio. Next base: position 108,142 of record VIAB01005856.1, read on the forward strand.
CCCGCTAGCGATCTCATTAGTATGCGACGCTAACGAGATCGTTAGCGGGATCGTGTAGTGTGGCAGTACCTTTAGATCTATTAAATAAAATGTACTTTGTGGACAACCCCTTTAAGTTTGTTTCCATATGAAAAGGTTCATCGTTATGTTTGATAAGGAAAAGCTTCCTCAATTGTAGACATTTTCTTAATAAATATCAGGGTTTGCCAGCAACGTTTTCCAAGCTTTTAACTTTGGCCCTTTGTATATTTGAGCTTGACATCCCTGTAAATGGTACTCTTCTTTTAAACCCTTTATGATGGAGCCCTTTTTCATTTTTGCGTTTCAGTTTTTTGCTTCCTTTCTTCCCAGAGCCATAACATTTTTATTTTTCCATCAATATGGCCATGTGAGGGCTATTTTTTTGCGGGACGAATTGAACGACACCATTGGTTTTACCATATTGTGTACTCAAAAACAGGAAAAAAAAATTCCAAGTGCAGTGAAATTGCAAAAACGTGCAATTCCACAACTGTTTTTTTAATTTTTTTTTACCATGGTCACAAAACACTGAAACTGACCTCCCATTTTGATTCTCCATGTTATTACGAGTTCATGGACACCAAACATGTATAGGTTGTTTTTTAT
>VIAB01005857.1:102588-117691 GCA_009801035.1 Oophaga pumilio
GCCATGGATCCATTATATGTCCATTTTGCAAGCCGGCGAGAAAAGCTCGCAGTACGGATGCCATATGAATGTCACACGGATGCTTAGATGCGAGAAAATCGCATCCTCGCATTGCAAACGGATGACATACAGATCACTATTCAGGGAACATTTCTGCTATTCTCGTCCGTAGAAAACGGACCGTATTTTTATACGTCTAGTGTGACTACGGCCTTAAACTGATGAACACCAGTACAGATGCAGAAATATGCAGCCTTTCACGGTGCCTCAGAATACAAATCAGGGGCTCAGGTTTGTTCCAAGATGGTCATCAGCTCTTCCCCATATTTCGTTATAGGTATTGGAAAGGTCATTCCAACCATATTGTATCCCATTTAGGCATTGTTCATAGGGTTTCATCAGTTTCCTGTAATTCCTTTGAAAGCTCACAGTGACATCAAGGCTACTACCCATTTCATGAATTACTCTGACCAAACACAGCAGCACACTTGTTCATTGCATTTCACCAACACTTGTGTGTTAACCTAGAATGGTTCACTATAACACAGTTCAAGTCAAAATCTATACTAAGCACTCTAATCACAGCAAATGATGTCTTTTCAGTCTAATTTTAGATGAAAGAGTAGAGATGAAAGAGTAGAGATGAAAGAGTACATTTGGGTGCACCTGAATTCTACTCAAATGTTACAAAAAAGCTCATTCTCTAAAATTTTTGTATTTTGTAATTTGCTTCAGCAAGGATTCAGAAAAATGTCGGCCACTGGCTGCCATTTTACTGAAGCATAAAAGGCCACCAAATGTAAAAAAAAATCCTTGTACTGACCTCTCCGATTTCTCTGCTCCTCACCATCACCTGTATGTTTCTTGGTGCGTCTTTGACTCCCATCAGGTGCACTGAAATTCATGAAACTCATTGCTAGGCCAAGGCTTTTAGTTTCCTAGGCCCAGAAGGATTGTGCACATGCAGAGTTTGCAGCCCATACGGAGATATATGATGTCAAGTTGTGCGATGCAATCTTTGTGTTTGCATGTGCACCAACCTCCCTGTCCTAGCAAATCAGAAGCCTTGGCCTAGCAAGTGAGGCCTGGGGATCTAAAGACACACTGAGCAGTGGACAGCTGGCAATGATGAGCTGAGGAGCCGGAAAGGTGAGTGCTTTTTTAATTTGATGGCCTTTTATGATTCAAAAAAAGGTGGCCAGTTGTCTCAGCCTAGCGAGTGAGGCCAGGGGATTTCAAAGCACCTGACAATGATCCGAGAACATGATGAGGATCAGATGTGTGGTGATGAGGATCGGAGAGGAGAGTAGTGAGGAGAATATACAGATTTTCTTTTTTTTTGTACACATTACATTAATTATGTTCTGGGGTTAAAATGGCCCCAGAGCACAATAAGAGACATTAAATTCACGGAGAATAACTTCTCTGAGAATCAAATTTCCTATGAAAAAATGAGAGAACAGGTGAATTTGAATTTTGTTTGATCTGCTCATCTCTAGCATCCAGTCTTCTATCCTTTGCTGAACTTGTTTATGGGCTTCCTTGGTACTCTGGGAACAATGAACAGTCACTGCCTACCTTTCAATAGTCTTTCAGACTCTTTGGACTTCACATTTCACTCTCTCATGAGTAGTTTCTCTGAAGACTTCTAGTTTCATGACTTATTATTTTTCCACATTTCTCATATGGTGTTATCTTTTGCGCCACTCCTCTTCTTATGCTACTAATTATCTCTCAAGTGTGCTTTCTGGAGGTGCCATACACTTTCACTTATTAATGCACCCTAGACTAACCAACAGAAGCAAAACCTTGGCATTGAAACTTCTACAATAAAGTCAGGCATCAGGCTCCAAAAGCTAAAGATCTTTTCTGAGTGACACCTCTTCCTGCAGGAAAATGTCTATGAATGCTATTCCTACTGTCATTAACTATTACAAAAATGCCGACAGAGACAATGGTCATCATGTCATTTTAAATGCACTAGTAGGTGCCCCGACTATAGGAGGATTATGGCAATAAAAGCAATGCAATGAAAGAGCATTTAGTGCATGGGTCTTACATACTGGGTAATATATGAAATTGAGCTTAACAATTCAAAATGTTACCATTTAGAATAGCTTTATATTACATCTATGTCTTATTCAAACATAATGTGCTTCCATTTTATTAGAACATTAAGAGACAGATTCAGGAACAGAAAAAAAAATCTGGCTATAGTAAGATTATAATGGTGACAAAAACAAACCTTGTCTCTGGAAAACAAAGCAAAGCTGTAGAGAATAGTGAAACCAACAGAGAATTAATAAGCAAATCCACATCTGAGACCTGTCTTTCATAGTATCCTGATGACACACATGCTACGGATTGCATTATCTTTTGAAAGCCTCATCTCATCTGTTTTCCATTACTAAGAAATCAAGCAATGCTTTGACACAATAGTGCGATAAATATTAAGTAATAACAGATCTAAATTCAAATACAATCCAATATCAGTGCAAGTACTATTCTAAACAAGGTGGCATATCCGCTGATAAACCCTGGTGACCTCAGCAAATTATAAACATGAAATTATGATAATGTTATTCTACAGTAACGGGCTGCAAATATTACTTGGTTGCAAAAGGTTTTAATCAATGACTCATTCAGTGACGCACAAACATTTTGCTGAACTTCCTGGGTTAATTTTGTTTTACAAACAGATTATAAATGCACTCATTAGCTTAATATTACATTTTCTAACATGTGAAATATATTCTTGTACATCATACGGGTGACCAGGTGTGTGAGAATCACTAAGGCCATGCTCACACATTCAGTATTGGGTCAGTATTTTACCTCAGTATTTGTAAACCAAAATCAGGAGTGGAACAATCAGAGGAAAAGTATAATAGAAACTCGTCACCACTTCTGGATTTTTCACCCACGCTTGGTTTTAGCTTACAAGTGCTGGGGTAAAATACTGAACCAAATACTAAACATGTGAATGTGGCCTTAAAGAAAAAATGAAACCAAGATACACAGTGGTAAGAGACAAGCCTGTGGAGGCAGAGTTATGCCTTGGTCAATGTTCTGCTGGCTAATCTTGGTTGATAGCATCAATATGGATATTACTGTCACAAATATCACCTATCTAAATGATGTTGCAAGTGCATCTCTACATGACAACATTCGTTTAGTAGGACAACATGCCCTACACTGCAAAAATTGTATAGGAATGGTTTAAAGAACATAAAGAATTCGGAGTGTTGACTTAGCTTCAAAATTTCCCCTGTATCAGTCCAATGTAACACCTATGCAGAGACAACTCTGGTGGTTTTGATGTTAGGGATGATCCATGTATTTATATGTTCTCCAATCAGCACATTAAAACCACCTGCGCCACCTTCTCCAATCAGCACATATAAAAGCCACCAGTCTACCAACAGAACATAGCTTAGAGCAACACACTATCTCAACAACTTGCCTACTTACAACATTGCAGCCTGGCGCCATCTCTTCCGCAGATTGGCAATGCACATGCAAGAAGATGTTCTTATGGTGAAAAAGAAAGAATGTTTGATCAAACCAGGCAAACTTTTTGTTTGCTTAGTTCTGATAATCATGCGCACATTATAAGCATTTCTGGCAAGTAGAGCGCCATGAACAACAGGTGGCAATGCACTGTGTCTTTTGACACCTTTCAATCTGCTGCAAGCTTATTACTATTCGGGTAAGCGGACAACAGACCAGATGCTGGCTCATTGCACAGGGCACTGGGGGAGACACTGCACAAGGCAGACACTATGGGACAAAGCAGGGACCAGCCCCTAAAACAAGCTGCACTGGGGGAGACACTGCACAAGGGAGACACTCATGGACAAAGCAGGGACTAGCCCCTAAAACAAGCTGCACTGAGGGAGACACTTCAAAGGCAGACACTATGGGACAAAGCAGTGACCAGCCCCTAAAACGAGCGTCACTGAAGGAGACACTGCTGAAGGCAGACACTATGGGACAAAGCAGGGACCAGCCCCTAAAACAAGTTGCACTGAGGGAGACACTGCACAAGGCAGACACTCATGGACAAAGCAGGGACAAGCCCCTATAATGAGCGTCACTTCGTTTCAGGGCAGCAAACAAAGCAAGGTGAATGTTTGGATGTCCCAGCCTACTCGATGACACTTTGTTTCAGAGTGGAAAGGGGAGTGGCAGCAATTTCAGCCAACAGATGACAATTCATTTAAGTATTCCATCATGCACTGGGATTCTCAAGCGAATCGCCATACGAAATGGGTAATATTAACAGAAATCTAATTTGCAGCACAGGGTGATTGGTAGGGAATTTTCCCATGACTTAAATGATAAAACTTATTAGTTTCTACAGATTTATTAACTGAAATTTACCCTTGGGTTTCAGGCTAACCCTTTAAGTAACGATTTTTATAATGTCCATTAGAGACCTAGATGGACAGGAAAGAGATCTACCATATATAATAATAAACATTAAAAATTTATTAGTGTTCCATTAAAAAACATGCAAATAATGTCTTAAAACAGGGAGTATCTTTAGGGACATAAACATGCTGGTTATAAATCATTAATACATACTGTATGAAAAAAGTTCCAGAACAGTTATTATGCATATATTAGACCCAGCTTATATGAAAATAACCCACATAGAAGGTTTGCTTACTGCCAATTACTGTGAAACTACATCTACAGTGTTACTAGCTGTGTGATTGTCTATAAAGAAAGGTGCATGTGGGTTTTCATAAATATCCAACACACCTTATGCCAATATCATTATGTCCAAATAAAGGAGTATCTAATATGGAGCGTAAAGGACTGCGGTTGGTATCATGAAATACCTGCTAAGAAGTTAAATCGACAGGTGCATAACTAATAGGTAGGTATGGAAAAAAATTATAATACAATGCTAGTGCATAGTCAAAAACCCCTGATTAATGCACCCTATTCTCTTGGACTGCATGTTGCCAGCTGCTATACCAACCCATATAGGGGAACATAGTGCTTTAGTAATGGTGTTACCTGGGGATGTAGTGCTGGATATGATTTAAATGATGATTGCAGATCACCGACATGAGAAAGACTCGTTACCTGGACACGTGTTTCGCCATGTTCTGCTTGTTCCTGGGGGCATGAAGAAGCAGAATGTGGCAAAATCCATTCAGGGATTCTGTCTGAATCACGTATTTCATAAATTTCTATGGATAACCCTGGTTTAAGCGCTCAGCACAGGATAAATGTAAGGTGAGACTTACTACGATGAACAAAGAAATCAGCAGCAGGTCAAGAATTGGTTTTATTTATTTTTAACTCCATTTCTAGCGTGGTATAAGTAATTAGATGACTTTTTTCGGATCGGTGCGATTACAGCGATACCAAATTTATATTTTTTATTTGGCAGCTGTCACACACTAAAAGATGCTTTTTTTTTCAAAATAAAGTTTTTGCATCACCATATTTTGAGAACTATAATTTTTACATATTTCTGTAGAAACAGCAATGTAAGGGCTTGTTTTTGCCAGATGAGTTGTTGTTTTTATTAGTACCATTTTTGGGAACATGTCATTTTTCAACGCTTACTATTAAAATTTTTGAGAGGCAGAATGAACAAAAATCAGCAATTCAGGATTTTTTAAATTTTTAAATTTTCTTTTTATATTTATACTTTTATGCTTTTTTTATGCCGTGTGGTAAAAGTGATAAGACAGCTCTATTTTTTGGGTTAATAGTGATACAAAAAAATATATAAATGTGTTATGCTTTGTCACTTCTACACAATAAAAAGAATTTTATACAAAAAATACAATTTTGGCATCGCTTTATTCTGAGAGCTATAACTTTTTTATTTTTCCACTTATACAGTTGCATGGCAGCTTGTTTTTTTGCGAGATAAGATGATGTTTTAGCTTTCATAATTTTATTTATATTAATTTTTCTGATCAGGCTTTATTTCACTTTTTTTCCTGCGGTATGATGAAAAACCAAAGTTTTTTCCCACTTTTTTTTTTACTGTGTTCACTGAAAGAGTGGGAAAAATGTTTAGGTAAGGTCATTCTGGATGCAACAATACTAAATGTGTGCACATTTTTTGGTTTATTTTTGTTTTACATCATTCATTGCAGTGCATGAGACCTGTGTGGTTGCACATGCAGTTCTACTGTTGCTCCCTGCCTGTGGCTAGGTGTAACAGGCCATGGTACCTAACACACCAGGGATGCCATGACCTCCGGATGCCATGACAACCATCGGATCCCAGTGATTTTGTCATGGGAGTGCCAATGGAGGTGAATGAGAAAGCCCATTCTCATTTTGCTGGCACCATCCCTGGCTCTCACTGCAGGAGCACCTGTGGTGATCAAGCGGGTGGTGCTGATATTTCAGTACCTCCTGCACAATCATGCTGTGATTGGTCTGTCAGATTGACTGACCAATCACAGTGATCTGAGTGTAGGGACCAATGACATGGATCCCTGCACCTCTTCTCGTGCACCTCAGCTGTCAATGATGATGCAGGAACTGACACCCGCTCATGACATGCTATGTCCATCATTAGTCATAAAGGGGTTAAACCATGTTTAAAACAATAAATGGCAATGTATGAGTGCAGCTGCTGAAATGCCATCTTTTTATCTATCTATGTAATCTATTATCTACTTTGCTCTATTATTTTACCGATTTTTTTTTCCCGACTTTAAGAAACAATGCTCGTGTTTCTGACCACTAATACGAATGTGCCATATTCGCGTCGAGTTTGTCTGGCGATCGGTTTTTGAACATATTCACTCATCTCTACTAACGAGGGCACAATATTTATAGATAAACATTCACTTCAGAGCGTCATGCATTCTGCCATATTTGGATTCAGGTCCCAGGATATGGAATACATAGAAAAATGCAAATAAAATAGCAGGATTGGTTTTTCTTACAGATTCTGTGAAGGAAATTAAAGAAGCACTCTCATCAAAGTGTTTATCCTCTTAATATATTGCAGTCATCATATTATATAGCACTGTGTGCTTACAATTGCTCATTTTATCTTTCTACCCAGCTAATTCTTCTCTTGTCCTCTGCTCTATCTAGAAACAGGAAGTCTCTTGTCTCTGCAGTTATCATTCCTTTCTTCAACTCCTGACCTGAGCCAGGTGCTGTTCCTTCCCCTGCCAGGGACTTTTGCAATGACAGATATGTCATACAGGGAAAATTGACCTCCTGTTTCTACAAGGAGCTTAGAAGGATTTAGCTAGTTAGTATTTGATCACGTGATGTCATAGACCTAATGGAAAAGAGAAGAATTAGCTGGATAGAAAGGCAAAATTAGCAATTGTAAGTACACGGTGCTATATAATATGATTGCAATTTATTGAGAGAAAGAGAAAAAAAAAATTGATGGGAGGAGTGCTTCTTTAAGATGCTAAAATACAGGGTAGAGGTGATAAAAAAAATTAGCAGGACCTGGGTCCTACAGCCAAATGAGCAGTCTGTGGCTACTGGACCTAGAGCCTTGTGAACCAGAATCCCTGGCACCTCTCCTTTATTAAAGGGTCAACATCATCATTCAAGCATAATGCACACATGATGTCGTGATGGGATTAATAATCAGAAGAGATGGCGAGGATTCTGACTGTTAGGAGGCAGTTTGCAGAGCTATGGTCAAGCTACCATGGACTACCAACATGGCTGCTGAACCAGGGTTCTGTAAATCTTTTTGATCATCTCTAATAGAGGTATTATTTACTAACAGCTGTTTCAATTCAAGAATAAAGTGCCTCATGGTTATACCATGCACTAGCAAATGGTGTGCCTAAAGGTTTATATTGGGGATTGTAAGCAATCTGTGTGCCTTTGTGGTAATTGTACAGGCAACCCATGTGCATAAAGCCCAAATAGAGAGTTATTCTATTCCACTCACAATGTATCAACTATATCGGCTAAACAGACCACTTTAGGTAAAAATTTCAGCTGTTTTCAGTAGTTTCCTGGATAATACTTAACAACGTCAGAATACATCTAATTTGAAATAAATGTAATAGCTGTGAGTTCTGAAAAATTATAAGACCTTTGCAATGCAAGATTACAGGAAATTTACTGTAGTAAAATTTGGCATTAAAGCGAACGTGTCAGCAGAATTTTGTTAAGTAAACTACAGACAGTGTCAGGTTGGCCCCTTTATACTGATTAAAATGAAACCTGGGTTGATGAAATCCGTCTTATGGTTGTTGTTTAATCTTTATTTCTGCTAATGAGATTCTGGTGCTTCAGGGCTTCCTGTAGGGGGGCTTTATGTGGTGCTCTGCTTGTATATTCTTCTGTATGATCCTTCAGTGACCTGCCCCCTATTTTATATACCATATATACTATTATGGGGCTAGAAAAAAAAAAGTAACTTAATCAAAATGGCAGAGACGGCAGCGCTTTTATCACTTTATGCCTATACTATTGTGAGGGTAAAAAAAATTGACTTAATCAAAATGGTGCCGGCATTCCGATACATGCTACTGCGCAAGTGCCTGAGCCATTTTGCTGGAGGAAAAAAAAATTTGGTTCCAGCAAAATGGTGGTAGCGGTGCCACTTGCACAGGAGCATCTGTGGGAACACGATAGATGATACTGCGCAGACGATGATGCGGAGCCATTTTGATGGTGCTACTTTTTTCTTTTACCCCCACAATAGAATAGGCATAAAGTAATAAAGGCGCTGCCGCCAGTGCCATTTTGATTAAATTATATTTTTTTTCCTAACCCCAGAATAGTATATACAGTATGTAATATATGGAGTAGGTCATAGAAAGATCAGTGACCTGTCATAAGCCCATACAGATGAATATGTAAGCAGAGCACCACATAAAGCCACGCCCAATGGCCCACCCTGAAACATGAGAATGCCATTAACTGAAAACTACAAATAAAGATTAAACAACAACCATAAGACGGATTTCATCTACCAAGGTATCAATTTAATCAGCATAACATCGCTGACCTGACAGTGTCTGTAGTTTACTTAGCAAAATCCTGCTGACAGGTTTGCTTTAAAAGCATATGGTAACAGTCATTCTTAAGGCACTTAAACCACTCCTTCTTATTTAAGAAAATTCCTCACTGCTTGACAATATTTCCCTTTAAATTAAGTTTCAATATATTTATGGTGCCACAATAGCAGTAATAATTTTTAGAATTGTAGAGTGGACTTCATTGTTTCCCATTGGTGGGATATTGAACTTTATTATATTTTTCATAAAGGAGAAACAGTAACACAGACGGCCTATTTTCCTTAAGAAAAGAACAAGTCAAAGTCTGCAAAATTGCCTTAATATATTTAGAAAGCTAATATTATGTTGTACACTGGACCTTAGCAGATTGCTCAGCTGGACACTGGCCTCAATCAATTTAAATAAAACTAAGCTGTTAACGTCTCAACCCACGTTCTACCAAGTGAACAGCTTGGGCACGGTTTCTGCAATGTTAACCCCACTTCAACAGACCAACAATAAAGACGTGAGCTATAACATAGACTATGAACTAAGCGCGTGCTAGGATAATGTTATCTTAATGCTGGTAATTAAATCAGTTATACCTGATTATACATGCCACAATTAGCCATCTACATAATTAAATGGCAATTATACTTGCTACAGGTGAGAGCTAATAATAGTGACAATCTAGACAGAGTTAATTCACCGTGCCATGTTACTGTATATTGTATACATTTCTACTAATGTTTTTATTTCCTGACAGCTTATCGACTCTATATAGAAGTAATTTCCTTTTATCTTTAAACATCAGAGTTCTTTGAAGAAATAAAGTAAAAAGTATTTTATTTCACAAACCAATAATAATAAGCGACTTTATAATATATTTTATCAGAAAAATGTGCCTGTTTTTCCTTTTGTAAAGATTTTTCTGTCTTAAAGGGGTTTTCCAACAAAGTTAATTTTAATAAACATTTTAATCAATGGAACCTTGAATAATAATAATTTCCACAATTGGATGTGTTAAAAAAATGTTCCTGTGCTGAGATAATCTTATACATGTGCCCCTGCTGTGTACTGTGTAATATCTGTGTCTGACCGTGCAGGAACATGGTCTGATAATACCACAACTCCTGGGAGGAAGCAAAAGAGTGTACAGACATTACAGCAGGAGATTGCAAATTTTTTTTAGGTTAAAAATTGCTTAAAAACAGTCACCAAAATGTTTTCTCACATAGAAAGAATCAGCTGTGATCCTGTGCTGTGATGTCTGTATACTATTTTGCTCCACCCCAGACCCAGGAGTTGTGGTATGATCAGACCAAGTTTCAGCACAGTCAGACCCAACCATTACACAGTACACAGCAGGGGCACAATTGTAAAATTATCACAGCATAGGGACAATATTTTTTAATACATCCAATTGTGGAACTTAATTTTATTTCAAGATCTATGAATTAAAATGTACATTGTTAGTGGTAAAACCCCGTTAATTCCTACTCAATATCTGTATTCGGTGTAAATAGGAAATTACATTTGGTGCTCACAAGATTCTACGGAAAGGGGAGAAAGGTGGGGTAGAGGCAAAGAAATTCTCCTGCAAGCTCTCTCAAAATGACAATTTCACATTTAAGTGTAGCTATCATTTCAGAACCTTCAGCTGAATATCTGTGTCTGCTTCTAGCTCCTCCAAATTAGCTTCCCCTCTCCATAGAATCTCATAAGCACCAACTGTCATTTCCTATCTCACTAATGGTAAAATCTGTTTCACTTAATACAAATTTTAACCCTTTTTTCACCTGTTTTCACCTTCATGACAGGACCAAATTATACAATACTGAACAGTGTCATTTTATGTGGCAATAACTCTGGAAGGCTTCAACGGATCCCACTGATTCTGAAATGGTTTTTTCATGACATATTGTACTTCATGATAGTGGTAAAATTCCACTAATATAACTTAAAATTTAAATTTTACAAAATTTTGCAACTTTCAATCTTTTAATTTTTATCCCCTTATATCAGTTATGTTACACAAAATATTTAATGAATAACATTTCTCACATGTCAACTTCACATCAGCACAATTTTTGAAACATAATTTTCTTTTGATAAGAAGTTATAAGGGTTAAAAGTTGACCAGTGATTCCTCCTACATGACAGAAAATACCCAAAACTGTCACCATTATAACAACTGCACCCCTCAAGGTGCTCCAAACTACATAAAAGCAGTTTATTAACCCTTCAGGTGCATCACAGGAATCTTTGGAATGTAGAGGGAAAAAATTAACATTTAACTTTTTGTCACAAACATTTTACTTTAGACCTAAAACTTTTTCTTTGCACGGGTAAATGGACCCCAAAATGTGTTAAGCAATTTCTTTCGAGCATGCCAATACCCCATATGTGAGGGAAAACCACTGTCTGGCCACACGGCAGGGCTCAGAAGGGAAGGAACTTGATTTTTTGAATGTAAAATTTTCTGGATTAATTAGCGGATGCCATGTTACATTTGTAGAGCCCCTGATGTGTTTAAACAGTGGAAACTGCCCACAAGTGACACCATTTTGGAAACTAGACCCCCTCAGGGAACTTATCAATATATGTGGTGAGCACCTTGAACCCCCAGGTACTTCACAGAAGTTTCTAACGTTGAGCCATTAAAATAATAAAATCAAAATGTTTTCTAGCCTCAGAGTTTGCATTTTCACGAGGGTAATATTTTACCATACAATTTGTTGTGCAATTTCTCCTGAGTACGCTGATACTCCATATGTGGGGTATAATCACTGTTTGGGTGCGTGGCAGGGCTTGGAAAGGAAGGAGCGCCATTTGACTATTTGAATGCAAAAATTGTTGGAGTAATTAGCGGATGCCATGTCACATTTGTTGTGCAATTTCTCCTGAGGATGCAGATACACCATATGTGGGGGTAAAATACTGTTTAGACACACAAGGCTCAAAAAGGAGTGATATTTTGGAATGCAGACTTTGATGGAATGTTCTGCTGGTGTCATGTCATGTTGGGAGAGCCCCTGATGTGCCTGTAGAGTGGAAACCCCCCACAAGTGATATCATTTTGGAAGCTAGACCCTTCTAGGAATGTATCTAGATGTGTGGTGAGCACCTGGAATCATAATCTGGTTCACATAAGTTTTTAACGTGGAGCAGTGAAAATTAAAAAAAATCTAATTTTTCCGACAAAAATTTTTATTTGAGCCCCAATTTTTTTATTTTCACAAGGGTAGCAGGACAAAATGGACCCAAAAATTTGTTGTGCAAATTCTCTGGAGTAAGCAGATACCCCATATGTGGTTGAAAACTACTTCTGAGGCACAATTCAAAGCATAGGAGTAAAGAAGCGCCTTACTGGAGTTTACATTTTGCTTAACTGGGTTAAGGGTGTCATGTCACATTGGCAGAGCCCTTGAGGTGCCAGAACAGCAGAACACACTTAATAGACCCAATTTTACAAACTACACCTCTCAATGAATTCATCTAGGGGTGCAGTGATTGACACCACAGGTGGGTCACAGAGTTTTATACCATTGGGCAATGAAGAAAAAAATAATTATATTTTTACCACCCAAATTTTGTTTTAGACCTAGATTTTACACTTTCATACTGAGAGATGGCTAAAACTGGCACCAAAATTTGTTCCACAAATTCTGCTGAATGAAGAAATACCCCAAATGTGGTATTAAAGTACTTCTTGGCGATATGGCGAGACTCGAGAGGGACGGAGCGCTATTTGCAAGTAGTGCTCCGTTCCTCCTGAGTCTCGCCGTATGGCTAAGTACTGTTATACAGAAGGCATCCTGGAGCACAGAATTTTCTAGAATAATTTGTGCATTCCATATACAGAGCCATCAAGTGCTAGAAGAGCAGAATCCCACCTCAAGTGACCCCATTTTGGAAATTATACCCCTTTAGGAATTTACTACAGATGTCTTGACTATTTTGACTTCATGGAAATTTTCCAAAAACAACTAGCAGTGGATGTTGCTGAGCAAAAATTGCAAACTGCTGTTGTAGCGACTATGTTGTGCCCAGCTCATACACCTGTAAATTAGGCAGTCTCTCAACGCTACAGAAATGCCAAACATGTGGAAGCTATATGTGGTTTAGGCATACTGGGTCTCAGAAGGGAGGGGGCATTTGGATTTGGGAGCATAGAGTTTGCTGATTTTCTGTTGGGGGTAGAGGAGCTATTTCATTTTGTTTTTACAGAGCCTTTGTGCTATCAGTAATGAGGAAACCCCTTATATTTCTGTTAACAGATGAAAGACGTGAGTGGGGATTTGCTTTGTTGTGGATTGAGTTGACGCTTTTATTGGGTACATTTTACATAACAATTTGGATCACATTTATCCAGCGTTCTACGCTGAGCACATATATCAGGGTTTCTTTTTAAATCTTCGAGTGATGTAATTCAGATGAAACCCTCGAGGTAGGCACTCACTATAATGAGGCAGCATAGTTAATCTGGAAACCGTCTGGTCTATGTTCAGCGGTATCCTTTTTTTCAGAGGTGCAGAAAACTGTGGCCGACGGCACTTTTATGCGCTCCCAATAAAAAGATGGACACCTCCGGATCACAGGTACTATGGTGTTTACAGTGCCTCCATCTGCCTCATTATAGGGACTCTTTCACCGAGTGTTCTGTCTGAATCACATATTTTAGAGATTTAAACGTATGCCCCGATGTAAGTGCTCAGCATACAGCGCAGGATAAATCTGAGTCAAGCTTCATTGCAATCTTTGGGAGCATGAATAATTCAATAGCAGGTTAAAAATTGGTTTTATTTATATTTTACCACGTTCCTCGTGCAGTATAATTCATTAGACGACTTTATTCTTCGGGTCGGTGCGGTTAAAGCAATACCAGATGTAGATCGGGTTTTTATATTTGGCTGCTGTCACACAGTAAAAGATGCTTTTTTTGTTTTCAAAAACTAGTTTTTTGCATTACCATATTTTGAGAGCTATAATTTTTCTATATTTCTGCTGACAGTCAAGTCATGGCTTATTTTCTGCACGACTAGTTGATATTTTTATTGTTACCATTTTTGGGAACATTACTTTTTTTAACACTTTCCATTCCGATTTTTGCGAGGCAGTCTGAACTAAAACTAACTATTCATGAATTGTTTTTTGGGCTGCTTTTTAAATGTGGTTCTGCGTGTGGTAAAATTTATAAGGAAACGTTATTTTTCAGGTCAGTATGATTATAGCAATACCACATTTATATTTTTTGATGTTTTGGCTCTTTTACAAAATAAAAACAACGGTATATTATAGAAAAATTAATAATTTTTGCATCATTTTATTCTCAGAGCTATAACTTTTTATTTTTCAGCTGATGGAGCTTACCTTGATTTTAGCGGGACAAGATGACAGTTTCAATCATACCATTATTATTTACATTTGTCTTTTTGATCGCATTTTATTCCAATTTTATTTGACGTTATGAAGATAAAGCATTGTTTTTTGCCTAGTTTCTCTTTTTTACGGTGTTCACTGAATGGGTTAATTAGTAGGACAGATTTACAGGTTGGGTCATTCCAGATGCGGCGATACCAAATATGTGTACTTTTATTGTTTTTTTTCATAATAATATTTAATTTATTGGTATGATATATTTTTTTATTTTTTTTATTATATTGTGATTTTTTAAAACAATACAACTTTTTTCACTTTTTTTTCCCTTTTTTACTTAGTACCACTATGAGACTTTCACTTTCTGCAGTCTTATCAGTTTTAATGTGTAGCAATGCAGGAGTATTGCTATACCTTATAGCCTCACAGCCCTGCAGACACAAGTTAGGACTCATGCTCACTAGCCATGAAATCGGACAAATTCAATCCGATAAAAAATTGGATTGAATTCGGATCAAAGTAGGGCTGGAAAAAAATTGCAGAATGCTGCAATTGTAATCGCAAATTGGATAGCATCGGATTGCTTCCCGTAATAGAAGTCAATTGGTGCGATAAAAAAATGCACAGCACTTGCAAAGCAATCATACCATGCGAGTGCTGTGCGATTCTTAAGCAACCGTGTTCTTTGAAAATCCGGCAAGTCATATGCGGCTACTAGTGTTGAGCGATACGATACCGCAAGTATCGGGTAT
>VIAB01005860.1:59855-70164 GCA_009801035.1 Oophaga pumilio
TAGAAAAAACTTTTTGACAGTGAGGATGATCAATGAGTGGAACAAGCTGCCACTCATTGGATATCTTCACATAGAGGGTAGGCAGGCATCTGTCTCAGATGGTTTAATGAGTCCTGCACTGCAATGAGCAGGGTTTTGGACACAATGACCCTGGAGATCCCTTCCAAATCTAACATTCTATTATTCTACATACATACATGGGGGAGGAGCTAGCATCTGTCTCTGCTCTGTACATACATAGGGAAGAAATCGGCATCTGTCTAATCTGTACCTACACGGGAGAGGAGCCAGCATCTGTTTCTGCTTTGTACATACATACATAGGGGAGCAGCCACCATCAGTCTGTAATCTGTACATAAATGGGGGACAAGCCAGCATCTGAGATCTATACATATATGGGGGAGGAGCCAGAATCTTTCTGTGGTCTACATACATACATGGAGGAGGAGCCAGCATCTATCTGTGATCTATACATACATTGAGGAGGAGCCGACATCTGTCTGTGCTCTGTACATACATATATGGGGGAGGAGGCGGCATCTGTGCTCTATACATGCATATGTGGGGAAGGAGCCAGCATCTATTTGTGATCTGTACATGGCGGAGAAGCCGGCGTTATGATTCGGTAACCGAGGAGGATAATAGAAAAATAGGGTAGGCAACCAAACACCCAGAGAGGTTGGTAACTTAGCGGATTGCAGACCCCTAAACTGACAACACAACTAGAATTAGCCGTGGGACGTACCTACGATGCCCTAGACGCCTCGACACAGCCAAAGAATTAACTAAGCCTAAAGAGAGAAAGGGGAAAACTAACTGCCCCGGAGTAGAGCCCCAAAGGAATAGATAGCCCCCAAACATATATTGCCGGTGAGAAAGATGAAGTACAAAACACAGGCGGAAAATAGAATAAGCAAATGCTGAGGCCCAAACTGTCTGGATAGAACAGGACAGGAAAGGATAGATACTGTCTGCAAATCTGCAAAAACCCTAAGAAAAATTCCAACACGTCTGATATGCAAAAATACTGAGGCCACACAACCTCTCTCCCACTAAATCAGAACTCTGGTGTGAACTGGATGCAAAACAACAGACACTGAAATACCAGAAGACTAGAAATACAAAAAGACTGACATAAACTGTGGCAACGAAAACAGAGTCCAGCGCAGGTCCCCGCAGGGAACGCGGCTGAACACACACCAGTAAGGCAGGTGAACAAATGCCACAGATTAAAACAGACAAATAACTTATCTGAAAGATGCAGGACAAAGCAGGGAACAAGCTGACTTCCAAAAGGCTCAGGAAGAAGACCAAATCACCGGCAACAACTAAGGGGAGGCTGCTCATTTAAATCTCCCCAGTCAGTAAAACCTGATCTCCAATCATCCTCTTCAGGTGATTGACTTCTGTTAGCCAGACCAGCTCCATTACCAGCTGGAACCACCAGAGGGAGCCCAAACCCAGAAGCCAGATCAAAGGTGTTCACAACAAGCCGGCATCTTTCTGTGCTGTAAACACATGGCTCCTCCCCATGTGTATATGTATACAGCGTAGAGTAGACAGATGCCGGCTCCTCCACCATGTACGTATGCACAGAGCACAGATAGATGCTGGCTCTTCCCCCACATATGCATGTACAGAGCACAGACAGATGCCGGCTCCTCCACCATGTATATATCTGTGCTCTGTACATACAGACATGGCGAGGAGCCGGCATCTATCTGTGCTCTGTACATACATTCATGAGGAAGAAGTCAGCGTCTGTCTGTACTCTGTATAACATGAGGAAGAAGCGATCATCTTTTCTCAGTACATACATACATTGAGGACAAGCCGACTTCTATACATGCATGGGGGAAGGAGCCCGCATATATACATGCTCTGTGCATATGTACAGCTGGCAGGATCTGACATATGTATGTACATACATGAGAGAAAAGCCAACATCTGCCTGTGCTCTGTACTTACATGTGATGGAGCCTGCATCTATACACACATGGGGAGGAGCCAGCATATGTCTGTACATACATGCAGAAGGGGCCAACATTTGTCTGTTATGTACATACATGAAGATGAAGCCAACATCTGCCTGGGCGCTGTACATACATACGTCTGTACATCTGGCTTAGTACGGCGGTCAATTGCAATGTGAGGTGTGCCTTATGAACTATAGCTTCCACACCATCTACATTTATGAACGATGGCCCCCATACCAACCGCCTTTATGAACTATGACCTCTACACTATGCCCGTTATGAACTATAATCTCCACACCATCATCCCTTATGAACTATAGCCTCCACCCCATCCGTATTACTGAACTATAGCCCCCATTCCATCCGCGTTTAGGAACTAGACTACACACCATACACTATTAGAAACTACAGCCTCCACACCATATGCCCTTATGAACTATAGCTTCACACAATCCACCCTTATGAACTATGGCCTCCACACAGCCTTCGTTATGATTTATAATCTATCCACTGTTTATTGTTATGAACCATAAGCCTCCACATTGTCCGTATCTATGAACTATAGCCTCCACACCATTTGCCCTTATGAACTATAGCCTCCACAGCATCCGCTTCTATGAACTATGGCCACCGTACCATCTCCCCTTATGTATTTTTACCTCCACACTGTCCTTAACAACTTTAACCTCCACACTGTCCGCCCTTATCACCTTTAACCTCCACACTGTCCTATAACCTTCCCAATGACCCTTGTGAACTATAACGTCATTATCCCTTTTCAGCTATAACCTCCAATTTGTCCCCTCTTATGAACTATAACCACGACATTTCCGACACTTCATGCTTTCCCCTCTACCCTGTTTCCCTTCATGCTGTGTCTATGTCAACATTGCCCCTCATGCTGTCCCCTCTAGTCAGTTCCTATCTTCACTGTATACCACTCACATTGGCCCCTCTCTATACTGTGCCATATCGCAATACTACATCTTCTTTATACTATGACACCAGAGCCCACAAAACAGAGCACAAGAAATGTGTAGAAAAAACATCAAAATTTTTTTTATTAATACCTCAAATAAATACAAAAATGTATAATGGATGCTACTTGTCAAACTAGAAGCGAAAAAGCAGCAGAATTGACACATATAAAAGGTTAATATTATTAAACAGCGCAGTGGTTTCCACCAATTATTATTCTCTACAGTTGATAGAGGACAAAGGAAAAGTGAGGCATAGTAAAAAAAGAGGGGACAGAAAAATCCTTAAAAAACGGGAAAAGTCAATCAATTTCAAAATGATAGTCCTGATGTTAAAGTGCCAAAGCGCATGTAAGCATTAAACTGTGTCACCAAAATTTGACTCCACACCGCTCACTAACTGAATAACCACATGAAAAATGCATACAATTCTGAATACCTGTGTAATGTGTCAGGACTGCTGCGTCCACCCCGACGCGCGTTTCGCCAATTTTCCTTCCGGGGGCGTGCTAACTAGGAGGCTCGTACTTTCTTTTAAACCCCCAATATCCAATAAGATGTCTGCAAGATTGTCATGTGATGTAAACATCCTGCATTATGTATGCCCAATAATGACCTATCCAGTCCAGCTAAGAAATACCACACCTTTAATTTAATTACCTCTTTGGGTATATAGCACTTTATTATAACACATCACTTATATTATATTAATTTTTATGGGCATTCACTATAACTATGTTGTGAATGTGCGCATGCGCTGCATTCTGTTGCTCCGGACATCCTTCTCCTGGCTGTGCGGAGTCAATTGTTGGTGACACAGTTTACTGCTTACATGCGCTTTGGCACTTTAACATCGGGACTATCATTTTCAAATTAATTGACTTTTCCCATTTTTTAATGATGTTTCTGTCCCTTCTTTTTTGTGAGAGAGGATTTGTTTGCCTTATTGTAAAGTATTAATTTTGATTGAAGATACTATAACATAGAGGCTAAACAATTTTCGCTCTTTGTGAGAATTAATTTTCAGCGTTTTGGTCTCTGATATTTTTTACTATGCCCCACTTTTCCATTGTCCTCTATCACCTGTAGAGAATAATAATTGGTGAAAACCACTGTGCTGTTTAATAATATTAACCTTTTATATGTGTCAATTCTGCTGCTTTTTCACTTCTAGGTTGACAAGTAGCATCCATTATACATTTTTGTATTTATTTGAGGTATTAATAAAAAAAAAAAATTGTGTTGTTTCTACACATTCCTTGTGCTCTGTTTTGTGGGCTCTGGTGTCATTGTGTTTCATGCGAGTGTGACTTATGTTTTTTGAGGACTAATATGTATGCGTATCTTCTTTATACTGCCAACTCTCCATACTTAGCCTCCTTTCTGTACCGCCACCTGTCTATACTGTGCTCCCTCACTGTACTGCCACTATCTATGTTGTGCCCCCATCTTTATGCTGTGCCCCTTCTCTATGCTGCCCTGTCCATACCACGCACTTCTGTATTGTGTGCCCCATCTCTATATTATCTCCTACCTATATTAACACCTATATTAACACCCACACTACCCCTCCATATACTGTCCTTCTCTATTCTACCCGCTGTTTATACTGTGCTTCCTCTCTATACTGTCCATATGATTGTCCCTCTCTATTCCATGGCTCTTATCTGTACTTTTCCAACTTTATACGGTCTCTGCACACTGCCCCTAACTTATGTCTCCTCTGTAGGGATGAGAGAGTAGTGAGATAAATATTACAGACCTCTCCATTCTTTGTAGGTGAGAATGAATTAGTATTTTAATTCATTTGTATTTTCTTGCATAAAATAAGTATTTTATACAATAGAAGAATATAACTTAATAAACTTAATATTTGGTGCAGAAACCTTTCTTTTCCTTTAGAGGTCAGATGTTTCCTGTAGTTCTTGACCAAGTTTGCACACACTGCAGCAGGGCTCACTCCTCCATACAGATCTTCTCCACTATAGCCAACCAATTAGAAAAATAATTATATACAGTCTATTGTAAAGTGCAAATAATTAAAAACAAAAAATAGTGAAAAGATATAAATTATTTCACATCTACTACTGGTAATCAATATTGTAGAATGGGATCTTGTCTGATTTTCAAACCTGAGGGAACTCTTGTTTCCTGCTAAAAAATACAGTATGATTCTTTTTTATATCCCCTCCCCTGATGGATCTGTGAATTTTCTCAGTACCCATCAATTTAAATGAGGCAACATGCCCTTTGGACACATTAGGTAAGTGTCTTCTGATGCATTTTTTTTCAATGGCCCCGTAGTGCAACCTACATATTGGATATTGCACACGGAATATTTTACTAAATGTACCACATATGAAGTGTTACAGGTAACAATTTTTATGGGAAAAATTTATCCTGTTCTTTTTTAGGAGAATCTAGTGGATTTCATTACAAAACCACATGATTGTTTCCACATTTGTAGAAGCCATTGAGAGAGCGCAACGTATTGAGTCTTTATTAACTTTGTCTAGAAAAAGGCTGGGAGATAGGATAGTAACTTCTCTGATATTATTCACTAAAATATCAGATTTACAGCAAAAAAAGCTCCCACCATAGCTTCCATTTTATCTCTCAGCATTTTCTGTACACTTTATAATATAAACCACGTACAGTAATCAGAACTGGGGGGAAAAAAAAGTTTCTCCAGTTAAACAATAGAATATACATCACTTCATTGAGTACGCGTTCCTCCCAACAGGGAACCTTCTGGATTTATATTTTGAATACATCAGTCCTCATAGGTCAAATTTCGGAAAGGCTATTGAAAGGAGCCTAATTTCCGTGCAAACATTTTTTAATTCACATAAGTGTACACCACTGCAAAAAATCATAAATCATATCAGGAAGGGAAGAGGGATAGGATGTGAATAAAATAATAATTTAATGATTAGAATGAAAAAGTGGTAACGTTTAAATACTGCATTGTTACTATGTGCTCAGATTCTGAGTATATAAAGGATCACTACTGTGCACTAAACAAAACTGATAAGCTGTTTTACAGCAGTGATCCATCAAAAATTCCCAGATTGCAGTGGCAGGGGATAAAATTGTCCCTGCCTGTATAGGATTGTAGTCAAGGTCCCTGGATGTTATAATTGACTACAAATTTTAGCGAGCTTGTTTTCAGTTCATTAAGCCCTAGGAGTGCAATGTGATTAAATAATTGTGATAATACAGCGCTCATATCATCCTGGCATCTGTATTAAATAATGTGGTGGTGACTGTGTTGTTACAACAGTATATAGCTAGCTGTCAGTGTGATAGTGTTACAAATAACATGATCACTCAGCCCGCTAGCAAATAAAAGAGCTTAAGTGCTGCAGTATAAGGGCTGGAGGCATCTCCTCTGTGTTTCAGTAATGCAGCAGAGCATTTAAACAAGAGGGTTTTTTTACCGCATCAGACAGATGTTGCCAGAAACGCATTTTCAATGGACCTTTTGTGCATCCAGATATTGTAGGCTGCATGTAATACAAGAAAAGAGATACACAACAAGTGTAGTGTTACAAATAATATAAGAATTAATATTAGGCCGGTTTCACACATCAGCGGCTCCGGTACGTAGTGACAGTTTTATCACGTACTGGAGACACTGACACACGTAGACACATTAAAATGAATGCATTTCTGCACATGTCAGCGTGTTTTCACAGACCGTGTGTCTGTGTGCAAAACACGGAGACATGTCAGTGTTCGTGGGAGCGCACGGTCCACAAAACGTATTGTACACTGCACACAGAGAACCGTTCACACGGTCCTCCGTGGCCGGCCACAGGGGAAGAAGCGACTACTGTAAGCCACTGTTCCCCTGTATGTGGTGCTGATGTCAGCTGTCATTATTCTCCCTGCTCTGCTGGCAACAGCGCAAGCAGGGAGAATAAATGAGAAACCAAACGTGGGGTCCCCCTTAGTTTTTGAACCAACCCGGCAAAACTATACAGGTGCGGGCTGCTATTCTCAGGCTGGTAAGGATGGCCCCCCAGCCAAAAAAAAAAGATGCCCAGAAAAGATGCATCTATTAGATGCGCCTATTCTGGAGCCTTGTCGGGTTCTTCCCACTTGCCCTGTAGCAGTGGCAAGTGGGGTTCATAAGGGGTTAATGTCACCTTTCTATTGTAAGGTGACATTAAGCCAGGCTTAGTAATGAAGAGGTGTCAATAAGACACCTCTTCATTACTAACCCTAGAGTTATTTAAGGGTTAAATAAACACACACACAATATTATAAAGTTTTTTAATGAAAGAATGCACTACACAGTTTTAAAATCTTTATTATACTCCTAATCCCATAGCGATTCCCTCGATCTCCTGGAAAAAAGTTTAAAAAAAAACCAATATACCCATACCTGTCCGCCGTACAGCCGCTGCGACTGTAAACTACTGGGGAATAAATGGAAGCAGCGCACACAGGCTCAGTGAGTAGCGGTGACGTCACTGAGCCTATGCTCCCTGACAGCTGAACTCCTGTAACCTCAGCACTGTGGGAAAATAACCCCTTATTAACCCCACTTTCCACCGCTACAGGGCAAGTGGGAAGAACCCGACAAAGCTCCAGAATAGGCGCATCTAATAGATGCACCTTTTCTGGAGAGCTGCGGGCTGCTGTTTTTAGGCTGGGGGGCCCATATTCATGGCCCCTTTCCAGCCTGAGAATAGAAGCCCACACTTGTATAGTTTTGCCGGGTTGGGTCAAAAACTAAAGGGGACCCCACATCGGGTTTTCTTTCATTCATTCTCCCTGCTCGCGCTGTTGCTGGCAGAGCAGGGAGAATAATGACAGCCAGCTTCAGCACCACAAGCAGGGGTACAGTGCTTACTGTAGCGCTTCTTCCCCTGCGGCCATCCGTGTGGTCCTCATGCGGCACACGTGTGCCACACGGATATACCACGTATTTACACGGGGACACGGATATCACCGGTATCGATTTTTCTGGTACCGGAAATATCTGGACGTGTGAGACCGGCCTTATATGAATTTTGTCCGCTTGATGATATGAATGTTTTTTGTTTGTATGGCATGTCTACAACAGGTACAGATGTTATGCCCGCATGAATAAAATCCTTTAGTATCCAACCATGTGAAGTTTGTTTTCCGTGGATCATTAAGATACAGACACCTGAGCACCTTTTATAGCGACAAAATTAACTGGATCACAGAGAAGTTTTTCAGTTTTCTATCTTGGTTATTATAACATCAGTATATGTGTCTTTATGATATTGGTACATAGTATTTGCATATTATATGTTGGTATTATTTGGGCTCTGTATATTGGCACTATTATAGCACTACATAGTGTTCTTTTTGTCTGTGCTGTGTATATGATGTGTTATGTATTTGTTGTGTTTGGTGTGTTACTGTGTATTTGATGTGGTATTACAGTATGTATTTGTTGTATTTGCTCTCGTATTGTGTTTCTGTTGTCAGTATTGTGTTTGTTGTCTGTACTGTGTATTTGTTTTGTGTACTGTATATTTGATGTCTGTAAGGGTATGTGCCCATGATCAAGAATAGCGGCATTTTAGACGCAGCGCATCTGTGTCCAAAACGCTGCGTTCTACATTAGGAGCACAGTGGATGAGATTTATAGAAATCCCATGCTTCTAGTAACGCTGTGTAAACTCACCCGTGGTGCGAGTTTGCAAGCAACAGAATGTCAGTTATCTGCAATGGAAACGCTAGTTTCACCCATAGCCATTCATTAGATGCTGTATATCCGTATGGTTCACTGAACACATGCAAATTTAGCTGCATGATTAGAACTCTGCGTTATGAATGCAGTGAATGTACGCTGCATCCAAAACGCTGCTATTTCATGATTGTGGGCACATAGCCTAATATATATTTGTCTGTATTATGTATTTGTTGCATGTATTGTGTATTTGATGTCTGTATTGTGCATTTGTGAATTTTTTGTGTGTTTTGTCTTTGTCTTGTGTAATTGTTGTTTGTATTGGGTATCTGTTGTTGTGTGTTTTGTATTTTTGATGTCTCTATTGTGTATTTGTTCCACATTACTTGATGGAGAGTTCAACCAGCTTTTGTCAAAGAACAAAGCGCCTGGAAGTGACAATATTCCAATAGAGCTAATGAAGTCTTCTAAAGCAGCAGTTATTGTCATCACACTCCTGTATCAACAGATATGGACAACTGGTAAATGTACCAAGGACTGGACAAGATCCGTGTTTTTTTGCTATTCCGAAGAAGGGAGATGCTACCGACTGTGGAAACTATCGGACTATTGCGCTCATACCTCATACCAGTAAAATACTATATGAGATCCTACAAAGACCGTTATTAGTCTTACTTTGACAAAAAGCTGCCGAATGAATAAGCAGGATTCAGAAAAGGAAGAGGAACAAGAGATGTGATTGCTAACATTAGATGAATAATGGAAAAGGCCAAAGAACACAACAAGGAAATCTATTTTTTCTTCATCGACTACAGCAAAGCCTTCAACTATGCTGATCACCAGAAACTTTGAAATACCATAAAGGATATGGGTTTGCCGAACCATCTGATCAGCCTCATTAGGAATGTTTACAACCTTACAGAAGCAACAGTCCGAACGGAACACAGCAATACCGCATGGTTCAAAGTAGAGTGGCGAGGCATCAGAAAAAGCTGCATCCTGTCACCATTCCTTTTTAATTTATATGTAGAAACTATTTTCAGGATGGCTGAACTTAAGAAGAAGTAATCAAAATTGCTGGGTAAATCATCAACAATATTAAATACGCAGACAATATGACATTGATAGCAACAAGCGTAACTCAAGATGCAGTGATGACAACTGAGGTCAATACAAAAATAGCTATGGGCAAATCAGCAATGAAGTCACTGGACAAGGTCTTCAAATCTAGAAATATTTAATTGGCAATGAATACACGGCTCATAAATAGTTTGGTCTTTTCTGTGACAGACATGTCACTAGAAGTAAGGTTCACCCACCTATGAATTGCCTACTTTGGACACCTCATACAAAGAGAGCAATGACTGGAGAATCACATCATGGTCATAAAATACTATAATAATAATAATTTTATTTCTATAGCTCCAACTAGAGTTGAGCGAAACAGGTCGGTCAGATTCAAAAGTCGCCGACTTTAGCCAAAGTCGAGTTTCGTCAACCGAAACCCGACCATATCGTGAGGTCGTCCATGCGATCGTCAAAACGAGTGCCAAAGTCGTATTTCCCAGAATGCTTGCTGGTGCCTTTTTTCAGCCAATGAGCAAGGGCATACACTGTGGGCAACGAGATGACGGGCAACGTCCACCACCATCGTAGAGAAGGGCATTGAAGTGATTGGCTTG
>VIAB01005861.1:49492-63617 GCA_009801035.1 Oophaga pumilio
GGTCCCTTCCAACTCTACCATTCTATTATTCAATGATTCTATGAATAGCTTATTACTTGCTGAGTAAGAATAGCCTGAATAGCGTACTATTCGTGCGAGTAGCAAATAGTGCCAAATGCATTCGCTTATCACTAGTTACAAAATGTAAGTAACTAAACTTTTGCAAAAAATTTTAATCATTTTATGTTCCTTTAATTGCGTGTAGATAAGTGGGGTCTGGAACCTGAGTCCTCCACTAATTACTTAATAGACCACAAGAAGAGAATAGACTTTCTATTAAATCTGTACTTCTCAATGAGTGTATGCTCTGGTAGGAACTGTAAGCACCTGTTTCCTAGCTGCACAGCTTCTCATAGGTCTTCCTGTCTCTACATAGAACAGAGAGAAAAGAAGAATTAGCTTGGTAGAAAGGCAAAATGAGCAATTGTAAGTACACGTTGCCATATAAAATTGATGATTGCAATATATGGAAAGGATAAAAACTTTGACGTGAGTGCTTCTGTAAGTGAAGGTAAAGTTTCTGAAGGTTTTAGGCACACAATAGCCACCTTAGACTGCATCATAGTCAATAACATTAATGGCCACACCATGTTAGCTGCTATGGTACTTCACTTGGAGCTCCTCAAAGATGTTTTTTGGCTTTCGACTGACTTTGCTGTTGCAACAAATAACACTAAGGCTGCATCTGTAGACAATTAGCACCCTATTATTTCAGCACTAGAGTCCTAAGTGCACACCTGACCAAAGCAACATGTATGTCAATGTCTGTATTTTATCTCTTTAACTACTCTGGTACATGGTGTACGAAATAGCAAAATTAGAATAGAACACATCTAGGATAAACGATATCTATACCTTTGTATGTAACCACTTCTCATGCACAGCACCATGGAATTAATGGCGCTATATTAATAAATAATAATAATAGGATAAAAAAAGTGCAAGTTCTTTGTCTTCATATTCATATTTGTACAGTTTTATGAATCATTACTTTATTAACTTTTCACCATTGTTCCTAAGATGTCTGTTGTTGAACTTGCACTTAAAGACTTTTCTTAGCTGAAAGTTAAACTGGTCATAGTTGTGCACTTAAATGTATTAATTCAACCAATTTTGACTTTATTTCTGAAGATCTGAGCTTTATTCTCCTTTTCCTATACCTTCTGCTATAGCAACTGTAGATGTCATTGAGTATAGTAAAAAAAGAGATTCATAACAAACAGCACATAACTATGGAAAATACACAACAGGCAATAACAAAAGTCTTAAATATAATTTGTTTAACAGTGATATTAGATCTATGCTATAATAACGTATTAGGCATTACTTAGGATTTGGATAAATACTTTATTTCGCAATCAATTATTAGCCCAGACCTAACAGATAATTTAGGGTGAGCTCAGAAGACTCTCATGCTCTGTGTATGGACCACTCCCTGGACCAGCGTGATGCAGGCAGCTTGCTACAGCTTGTATGAGGTGGATTTGTATCAGACACCATAGTCTCCTCCCATTCATTCCTCCTCTTAACCCAGCTCTGATGGAACATGTGCAGATCCGTCATCATCACACAGTGTATACACAGCAGGCGTGCTCTCTGATCACATCACCCATCATCCTCATCTTCTTTCCTTAGGGAGGTAAGGTGTATCATTTTCTAACCAATATTTTATTGATGTGAAGGGGAGGTGAAGAGATTTTATGTGCGGTGGTGATGCTGCGTGCTGATCCTTACAAAGCACTGGAGGCCTGTCTGATGCTGATGGGATTTTATTCCTAAACAGACTCGACCATGGGATGGAGAGTGTGCGCCCACCACATGTCTGCAGCTGGTGCTCCCGCCAGTGTGCTTGTGGTTGGTGACCATAGGTGACCATAAATCATAGGAAGTTGAACAACCGCCTTGCAGGACAAGGCTTTATTACATTATGTAGCTACTGAGAGCCGGCACCTATTGTATAGTACTAGACATATGGATGGTATATTATGGAATTGTTAAAAAAAAAATGAATACACTACCTTGCTAGAGATGTTGCCTAGGTCAAACAATTGCTACTTATTGTTTCACTTCAGAGTAGATATACTGTATTGACTGGATGAAGAAACCCTTTACGTCTGCGTAATGTGAATGATTCATTTTCTACTGATATCAGCCTCAGGCGCCTGTGAAGGTCGAAAGGTAGAATTGTGGTTAAATCTTGATGTCATTACCCTTTTTGATGGCCCCTAGTAAATCTCATTAGGACGATGCAGGTTCCTAATCATATAAGCTGACAGGGAGGATAAAGGGATGAAGGTTGGTGCTTGCGCTCCTATAGCGTCTCTGATATACATCGCTCAGCCAAAGGAACAAAAGACCTGGAATAGTTAAATGTAATATTATTGATTAATGTGTCCTACAAGTTAAAATATTTTGAAAACTCAGTACGGTCCATGCTCTGTGGTAGTGTGTTGCATTTCAAGGGCAGCCTCCATTGCCCCCCTTCCTCCATGTAAACTACGGTAGAGTAAACCCTGCCCTGCTGCTGCTGCTGCATGAAGCTGTGTGGATTGCCTTGCTTGCAGAGAAGTGTCCTCCTCCTCCCATTCCTCTTATGTCTATTCTCCTCAATGACAAGGATAGGCCCACTTTCATCTGAGTGGACGGCCCCTGTTCATTGTATTCTTGTCATCTTTTAAACATGAACTCTCTAGGAGTGCTTCAGCATGGGAACGGTTGCTTTCAAAAGAGAATATAAAGCAATATGTCCAAGAACGTTCAACCCTTTATATGGTAAAGACTAGAGCATTCACCTTTTGGCTGTTCCAGACATCACAGATACAGTACATCAATACCCGAACCTTACATGTGAATATGAGCAAATCTACTTTAAAACTATGGGATCTGGACAGACTATTGCTTTTATTGTATAACTTTCACCTCACAGATGATTGGTTACTCTGGTTCTGGTAATTTTGGTTTTACCAAAGTAAGTGAATATGTTTTACTGAACTAAATAGGTTTCCCACATCTTATTTAGGTCTGTCTACACTATATATAGAATGCTATACATATGACATACTTGGGGGCCAAATGGAAGAAATGCTGTAACTACATTAAAGTGGGCGAACTACTTCCATCTAGACTGTGCTGTCAACATCTTAGCTTTTACTTTAGTATGGGTACAAAACCTCCAACCTGGGGGGGGGTCACATGTGACCCTTTAGGACGGTCCTTCTTTGCAGCCCCAACCATATACACATATTTTTCATGTCAGACAGAAGAGGAATATATTGGTAGATTGGGGGTCTTCTGACCTAGGTGGCACTCTAGAAGGGGATTGATGAATTGGTAAGGCACCTCTTCTGATTCGATGATGATGTGCTAGACCATCTAAGTAATAAAAAAGGATGTTCTCCACTAGTCCGGTGGTCATAGATTATTGACTTACTGAAGTAATTTTAGCAACTCATATAAGCTAAGACCCTTATCAGATATTTGTGACTTTATGTACTGTATGTATGTACTCTATATGTTTCATAAATGTTTTAGATTTTAATTTTGGGATTGGTTCAGTCTGATAATGTGGGCCTTAGAAGAGAAAATGTTGTACACCCCTGTTCTATAGTGTCAATTAAACAATTGATTGGCATAGTTACCTTAACAATGATTGAACCCAGTGTATGTTTGTGTATATTTCTACTGTGATTAAAGCTCATTGATTTCTTTAGTGAGTACATTATCAGTACAAACAAAATCTATTTGTTTGATGATGCAATAGAGCCATTCTGTTGCAAACCTTCAGAGTGATAATGGCTCTTATTGAAGAGACACTTTAGTGAATGCAGATTTATTTACAGACAATGTGGATTCTGAAAAGATGTAAATTAACTGGCTTCCAGAAGAAAAAAGGCTGTCTTATATCAGCCACACCAGATATCCATGGGCGGCGTTTTGACGTGCTGCCGAACGCAACTTGTTGAGCTTAAGAGAGGAAATACGCAGCCAAACACAGACAAGCAGAACGCAAGTGTGAACTTAGCCTTAGACAAAGTTGAATTAAGGGTATGCCACACTAAGCTAGATCGCTAGCGAGATCGCTACTGCGTCTCCATTTATGACGCAGTAGCGATCTTGTTAGCGACTTAGCTGTGTGTGACATGTAGCAGCGATGTGGCCCCTGCTGAGATGTCGTTGATCGCTTATGAACGTTCTGAGCCATTTTTTGGTCGTTGGTGTCCCGCTGGTGAGCCTGAATCGCTTAGTGTGACACCCTTTATGAACGACTTTACCAGCGTCGCAGGTGGGACTAGGTTTTCCCAACGACCACAGAGGTCATTATACAGATCGCTGATGAGTTGTGTTTGGAATCACAGATCGCTGATGAGTTGTGTTTGGAATCTAACTAGCGATCACATAGCGATCGCACCAGCGATCTCGCCAGGTTAAGTCGTTGTCGTGATCGCTAGTGCGATTTCTAAGTGTGGCAGTGCCTTTAGAGTACTGCCACTTAATAACAGTACATATAACAAGGGTATAACCCCCCTGAAGAAGGTGTACCGAAACGTACGTCGGGGATTCAGTGTCCTGCGCCCACCTTAGCACCATCATGACGGGTAATTACTAACAATTCAGTTGTTATATTTCAACTCTTTGTAATGTGAAGATTTGTTGTGCCTTCCACACACGATCCCAACGCTGAGTTGTATTCCCAGGGTGTCAGCACACACTTACTTGCTAGGATCTCTCTTGGAGATCAGAGTGTGTGTTTTTCTCCTATTTCAAGCAGCATTTTTGCTCAATTCAGCGCTATGATTTATGATGAACACACATGTGATTTGTTTCATTCACCTACTTTTTCTGTGGAATTCTGACTTACCATTACAAAAAGCCCATTTTGTCATTTCCATGCGGTGCAGGTGTTAACAGGACACCTTTCTGTATCAGTTTGTTATTTTGGTTTCTCTTTTTTTTTTTTTGACCTCCCACCATTTATAATTTGTCCACATAATCTGCTCATGTCCATGTCTCCACTCAGTTGGATTCTTTATATATCATCACTATGTTATTTCTTTTTTCCTTCTTTTCTTGAGATTTTTTAAGATTGATTCAATAAAGTTATTATATTTATAATTAGCATTTGACTCCTTGTTCTCAGTTTTTCATATAACAAGGGTATATTGAAAAGGTTGTCCACTACTGTTTGATTGATGACCTATTCTAAGGATAGGTCATCAATGTCTGATCGGTCGGGGTCTGACACCACGGTGTCCACTAACCGAAACTCCTCGGTTGCAACGCTGCTCTGTCTTCTGATAGAAGATTGATTTGAATAGAATGCGAATGTGTAGTACCCTGCCGCGAACACTAACAGGAGACAGAGCAGCAAAACAATTGAGCAGTTCCAGATGGTAGCCACAGTCGCTAAGAACAGCTGATCCGCAGGGGTGCTGGGTCTCAGACCCCGACCGATCAGACATTGATAACCTATACTATAGATAGGTCATTAATGAATAAGTAGTGGACAACCTCTTTAAAGAGTAACCACCATTATTTACTTATTTGTTTTCAATAAGTGAATAGTACACATGCAACTTTGTAAAATATATTTGCTTCTTTTCCTCTTGAACTGACCATTAATTCTTAAAAATCTCAATTCATGTCTAAAATCTGTCTCAATGAACACAGATTTCTCCCATCAATGAGATACAGTAGGAGATAACATTGTCTGTTTTCTCCTCCCCCTCTCTATAACTTGTTTTAAAGCATCACCTCCTATCTCGATAATGGGAGAATCTTTCTTCATTACATACAGATTTTACCCAAGAATTTAGAATTAATGATCAGTCCAGGAGGAGAAAGAAGCAGATTTCTCCAGTAATGTATATTACAAAGTTGCTTATTTTTTATGTATACTATTGATATAGGAAATAAAAAGTAAAACAACAGTTACTTATTAATGGCCCTTTACTTTTCTTTTGACATGAACTTAAATCAGCATAAATAATTGTCTTGTTTAGAGTTGAGCAAAATGATATGACCTTGTCCATAGAGCCATGAGAATCTCCGCCTACCTGCCCGTACTCCCGCTGCCTTCTCTTATTAATAACAGTCCCGGTGCAATGTCATGTGCATCTCACACTGCAACAATGACACCTTGCTGGACCTATGAATTAGAAGTGTAGCCAAGGATGTCAGCAGATATATTATTCACCTTTGGTCTGAAGGCCATGGACTCCTGATGTGGCCTCTGTACCAGCCTCCTGTGAATCTTTTTGCCCAACTCTAATTTACTCCAATTATTTTGTATTGTGTTCCTGAGCAAGGATCTCTCGTACCATAAATCTACACATATGCTGTGCATGTTTACATATATCCACACAGAGCTGTCTATAAATGATGTCAATGCACATCCATAAATATAAAGTCACAACCTCTGTAGGTCACAACCTCCATAAGTCACAACCTCCGTAGGTCCACCGTGCACAGAGCGGTACAGCGATTTCCATTGCTTTCATCAATCTCTGACCCCTGCGGCTCACAATGTAAATTTTAAACTTACTTATCAGTATGGGTTTTATTTTATAGCAATTGCAAATTGGAGCATCCAGAGAAAAGCCATTCTTACATTGTGAGAACATACACTATGCAGAAGTTGCTCTTGGTCAGATTCAAATCCAAGACAACCCAGCAGTACTGACCACTGAAATGCAATATAATATTATATGAGTGACCATAAAACACATACCTATTGCAGCTACAATATTATTATAACTTGTTTGCCCGTGAGCATGCCAAAGTGCTAAAACACAGCGTGAATATAGCTTTATAGCTCTCAAAACAAGAAGGCCGAAATTCATAAGAGCGATTATTCCAAATGACTTTTGAAAGTTGGAACATTTTACGCTAGTTTCACCCAATGGGTGGAGCTGGTGGGGGGGGAGGGACTGCACTGTTTGTTATGAATTAGTCCCTTATACTAGAAATCTTGTTCCAGGCTTTGACTGGAGTAAAATGTGGGGTGACATGCAACCAACTTTGTAGACATGCCTGATTCATAAAGAGGCAATTGCCTGTTAATGAGTCCAGCGCCTCTGGCTCCAGCACACTCCCATCATCAAGACTGGCATGAACAGCACCAGGCTTGATAAATCATGGCCGAAATGACTTACCAAACAAAAGCAACGTTGAGAAATATCACAGTGTCAGACTGACCTAAAAAAGGTGTCATGTCTTATAAATAATGATGTTTAATTGTGTAATAAGATCAGTAATGTTGTCATTTCATTTATATTTCAATAGCTCCTCATTTTCATGATCTCTAGTAAGGGTTTGCTGCAATTGTATTCAGTCTAGTCAATTCTCTGTAATCTAATAACTGCTCTTCATGCTTATGCATCTTACTTAGACCATGTTCACATTTTCAGTAGTTTGTATCAGTATTTGTAAGGGTATGTTTCCACGGTCAGGAAACAGTCCGGATTTGCTGCGTGTTTGACGCTGTGCGTTGGCGCAGCGTCAAACACGCAGCGTCCAGATGTTACAGCATAGTGGAGGGGATTTCAAGAAATCCCATCTACACTATGCTTCAAAACACGCAGGTGGAAGACCTGCGTTTACGGACATGCGGCGCGTCTTTTTAGACCGCAGCATGTCCTATTCCCTTGCAGCGACGCTGCGTCGCCGCAAGGGAAATAACACAAGGCTATGTAGCCCTGCGGTCATTCCCCATGTGTTCTGGATGTGTTCCATGAACACATCCGGATTGACCACGCGTTCAAAAGGGGGCGGGGCTTTGGGCGGAGCGGACTTTCCGCTCCGTCCAAAGCGCTGTGTTTCCTGAAAGTGGAAACACAGCCTAAGGCAAAATAAAGTCGGGGGGAATACAGAAGTGGTGACGTGTTTCTATTATACTTTTCCTCTGATTGTTCCACTCCTGGTTTGGGCTTATAAACACTGATGTAAAATACTGACCAAATACTGAAAGTGTGAACGTGGCCTTACACTGATACACAGAAGGAAATGATCAGGACAAGAGAGAGACCTGTGCCGCTGATGCATGTACCAGAACTACAAACAATTGTAGCAAAAACCCTATCAAACCTTTAGATGGTGTAGGAAAGTTTCCAGCAACCGTTAATGTTCTTTTCACTGGCACGAAACTGAAAACTTGAAAATGGGGCAGAAACGAAAGTCAATGAGTAAGCTTTGTTCCCATAAAACTGGAAAACCCTCCATTATATTTATAGCCTGTTATTTCATTTAGACAGATAAATTATGGCTCTGCAGTATGGAGCCATATGGGACTTTGTTTGCCAACGTACAGTCTCTCTGTTTAGAAATAGGCGGAATCATCACATTATCCTATTTAGGTTCCCAGAATAAGACACAATTACCAGCTAATAGATGGGTTATGATAAAATGTTTTTGAACAAGAGGAAAATTTAGTAAGTTTTCCAGTTTTTCTAGATTATAAGAACACAAATTATAATATAAAACAGTTGTCTCAGGACGACAAATCTCATCTTTATTCTCAGTTAGGACAAATGGACATCACAGAACGATCCTCCTGTGGCTACATGATATGATAAAATGACTAATAAAATCCCTCTTAAATCCTACTTTCTATGGAACTATATCTCAAAAACCCAAGGTTCATGATATTAAGACTTTGACATAGAGATGGGAGAGCTGGAAATAAATGTTCACGACTGTACGTTCTTGGTAAATATCCTCCGAATGCCTAAGTGCAATTGTCACATAAATACGCAATATGCGGCATTGGATAAAACAGTTGCATTTCTATGGCTACTGAAACTATGGAAATGAACTTTTTTTCTCTTTAATCCTGCGAGGACTGTTGTCACATGATGGAAACTCTGCTGCTATTTCGTTTTTGGCAAACTTTTCAAACAGCTATATTGATAGCTTTGAAGTTTCTTTGAGTATGTCATGTGAATAAGATATTTATGATTATTCAGAATAATTTGTCTTTCCAACTTACATTCTCTTTTAATTTTTGAAGCAGAAGATGTGAGATTTGTTCTCTTGTCAAGAAAAAAGTCTTGTTAAAAATATATTAAGTTAATTTTCCATTAGGAACAGAGGTGATATGAGTAAAGAAGAAAAGATAAATGAAGTATATGTGAAAATGGTATATTAGATAACTAGCATAGGAAAGAGGTCCTCCACTTATACATTTACAGCCAAGTATCTACTTATTGCTAAATCCTAGTCCTTTTTGGGTCTTGTGGATCATATATAATTGCCATTATCTGGATAATTGTTTGGACAAAAATAATTTTCCATTTTCATTAGTACTTCAGTATGTTCTTCCAGTAATTTCTACTGACTTCTTTCATTCACTAGGGTGGGCTGCAGACCATTTTGGGGAACATGAGTCAAAAGAAAAAATTGGTTTTAGTATTGTGTAAGCTGGTTGAATCTCAGTAAGGCCTCAATCACACGTCCATTTTTCTCTTACGATTACTATCATTGTTTTCCATGGATAACTCTCATACTTACAATAGTGAACAGATGCATTCACACGTCTCATGGTTTTTCACGCAATGATTGAGCAACATCACAGAGACATGTCAAATTTTGATCCAATGTTTTTATTATTATTGTTCAAGGTGTAATAAAGTTTTTTTTGTATTTTACTATTATGTGTATGTGCATGGCATTATTAGGTATAGTCTTTTTTATCCTCTTGGGAATTTTGATCCAATTGCCAGATCAAAATAGACAATGAAAATCTATAGGTCAGTGAAAAAATTGGACAGCAATTGAATACCATACGAGTGCAGTATTATTTTCACGGGCTGTTAGATTGGAGAATGTTGGTAACCATTTTGTTTCACAAACGAGAAAAACCTGATAAAAATTGGACAAAACTCTGATACTCTGAAACTTGGATGAAAATCACTGATGTAACACTGTCTGTTTTTCTCTTATGTGATAAAAATCGATGTGTGAATGAGACCTAAGAGAAACAAAATTATCTTGTAAATCTTGATATTATTATTTTGTTTCTCTTGCTAAAGGCACTGTCACACTTAGTGATCGCACTAGCGATCACGACAACTACACGACCGGTGAGATCGCTGGTGCGATCGCTATGTGATCGCTAGTTAGATAACAAACACAAAGATCTCATCAGCGGTCAGTGATCTGTGTAACGACCTCTGCGGTCGTTGGGAAAACCTAGTCCCACCTGCGACGCTGGTGAAGTCGTTCATAAAGGGTGTCACACTCAGCAATTCAGGCTCACCAGCGGGACACCAACAACCAAAAAACGGCTCAGAACGTTCATAAGCGATCAGCGACATCTCAGCAGAGGCCACATCGCTGCTACATGTCACACACAGCTAAAGTCATAAAATCGGTGATGCATTAGTGATCTCGTTAGCGATCTCGCTTAGTGTGACATGTACCTTAACAGTACACAACACTCCTCTCCCAGAGACTGACCTGTCACTGTTTGGGTTTGGGTGTGCCCAACTTCACAGGCGCTGTTAAAACTTATATAGATGATATTGAGAGACCTTAACATTGCAGAATTGTGTATAACTTTGACAAATACATATTATAATTTGTAATATGTATTGTAAAGACTTTTACCTTGATAGTTTTTGTACATCAACTCTTTAGGTGGGATAAGGGGGGAAAAGTTGCTAATTCAATGTGGCACAAATAAAAATGCATGAAAAACTATTTTTACCGATGCCTCAATTTTTTAACAATCTTAATGCATCTAAAATAAAGCTTGAACCAACTTTCCAACAGACCTCGGTTATAAAAGTCCTATTGTTTTGTTTATACAGCTACTATTTTGACCCTTCCATGTTCTGTTTTTGGTATCAGACAACAAATATTCTGATCTATCAGTCATGCTTGCTTACATTTGTTTACAATTGTATAAAAAAGTACATTTGGTAGCTGAAAGGATTATTCTTATCTTTAAAAGTTATCAGTTATCTCATACCGATCATGAGAACGAGGTTCTAAATGTGAAGTCTGAACAGAGTTGAGGCAATACATGCCAACGTCTTCTCCATTTCATTCTCTATGGGACTTCCAAAGATAGCCAAATTCAGCGCTCTGATTTTTGTCAGCAGTCAGAGTATAAATAGAGTGTTGGTGAGCATATCTGTCCTCTGCTACATTAAGACCAGCTCTGCAGGGTCCTGTTCTCATAATCAGAGGGAGATTCATTGGTCAGACCTCCTACAACCACCAAGTTACTCCCATCTGAAGATGAGAGTAACCCTTAAATTAAGACTATTCACAAACTTTTGAAAGTTTCACATAGTCTTTACAAGAGATACAGTTCCTCATCTGGGATCTTTGCATTTTCTTAACTCTAAACCACTTAATCACTATATTGGCTTTATTTATATCTTACCCAAGGCCTATAACATTTGTTGAGATCTATCCATACGTCTCTGTTTCCATATCTATCTATCTTAAAAAAAAAATGAAGACAATGCTCCTTCTGTCGATTTAGCTCTGTATCCATATCTATCTCACAAAATATGATTTTTTAATTTAGATTATCAATGTGGCACATTTTGTAATAGTGTCATAAGAACTAAATTTTACAAAAGAAGGATGAGGAACATAGTACAGATCTGTCAACACATTTCTGTAAATTATCAAATAAGTCTCTTAATCCAGACTGGTGGGCTTATTCAAGTATATGAGTTTAGTAAAATTGTTTTTCATTTCAGGCAGGAACATTTTAGAAAAAAACTATACAGCTATTCACCAATTCTGGCCTTCAACAGTCAACCATAAAAACCTTGACTCTCGATATTAAGGTCTACTGTAATATGGGAACGGTTTGTGTGGTAACTTTCCTCGTGCTGTGGGAAAAATTCTGCATATTCAAGTACTAGCAATGTCCTTTAGAGAAGGGGGCTCCATTGAATAAAGCCATTATGCCTACATAATGAGTTGTGAATGTGAAATAATCCCTCCAAACTAATATTACAGTCATTTTAATCTCATGCTTGGCTTTTCCCCAGCAGTTAATAAATATCCTGTACAGTCCATTTAAAAATTCCTTTTGAAAGTGAAGCAATGAAGCGGGTGTTAAAATAACCAAGAAGATTACTTTCATATACTAAAACCTTATATTCTAACATGTGAATATATGCCTTCTATTTCTTTCATAGATACCAACCATAATGGATCTTTAGAGAAAGTTGCCAGCGATGCCGCAAATATAAACTTAACTAGCGCTAAAAAGTTAACCTATTTTATCAAATCAACTTTGACGTCAAGATCCAGTACTTGAGGACATTTGTCTTTCTATCTTGAGCCAATACAGAAACTGTATCATACCTTCAGATGCCTAAAAACAGTAAGATAGCTAAAAGAGAGCTGGACGATGATGTGGTGGATTCGGTTAAGGATCTGCTGTCCAATGAAGATTCATGCGACGAAAGCTTTAAGAAGAGTGAGTTGATGGTCCAGGATGAGTTGGACAAAGACAGAGATATTGAGGACGGATCTGATATTGATGATGAACGACCAGCCTGGAACAGCAAACTACAGTATATCCTCGCCCAAGTTGGCTTTTCTGTTGGCTTGGGAAATGTTTGGAGATTCCCGTACTTGTGCCAGAAGAATGGAGGCGGTAAGAAATAAATATGCTTTTTTATAGTAAAGAAACAAATGTTGGTTGTATATTATTAACCGCGTAAAAATCAAAATAGTACAACTTATTACTTTTGGAGGAAGGAAAGAACAAAATACAAAATGAAGAGAATGATAAAAAAAAAAAGTGTCATGTTACATATGATAGTAACAGTCATTACACAATAATACAAATCTGACTTTTGGTAAAGTACATCTGTAAATCCTCTACTTTATTCAATCTTATACCATGCTACTATCTCAGACGCAGTTCAGACTATTTTACGGAGACCCTTCTAAGTTGTTTTTTTTAAGTGTCAAGCAAAATTTGAGTTAGCGTTGTGCAAATAGGCTAAAATAACAAGTATAAAATAATGCGCTTTTATTTTACCTTCTGGGATCTCCTTCTAGTTTTGGTGGAGAACTGATCCCCCTGCGGGTTATACAGAAATGACTATAAGATATTTCTCTTGTAGTCTTTACCAACCTGCTACTTTTGAGATTTAGCATACCAATAAAAACTTTTCACAATTTCCTGCTTTGGTTGCCCTTTTCCGTGAAGATTAAAAGGGTTTTCTGTGAAATTATTTTTGCGGACATATGTGTAGGGTAGGTCATAAAAATTAGATTGCTGGGGGTCAGATTCCTGGTACCACTACAAATCAGATAATTAAAGGGGTTGAGGTGCATCAGAAAGGTCACTGCTCAGTACAAATTAACAGAAAGCTACTGCAAAATCAGAACTTCGGCAAGTTAATTATTTCACACCTCATGCACACTATCATATAAACCTATCATCGGAATTATGCTGCCCAAATCATGAGCAGCATGAATCAGAGAGCAACTTCAATTTTTGCACTTGCGTATGTTTCACTCTGAAACGCTGCACCCAGTCTGGAGTGAGCCGACTCGGATGACTAGTCCAAGAGGTAGGTCCCCGGTGGCTTCTCTCTGACCGCACAGCTAGACTGACTCACTG
The DNA here is from genome assembly GCA_009801035.1 of Oophaga pumilio. Taxonomy (NCBI): domain Eukaryota; kingdom Metazoa; phylum Chordata; class Amphibia; order Anura; family Dendrobatidae; genus Oophaga; species Oophaga pumilio. The sequence goes on from VIAB01005861.1 coordinate 63,093, forward strand.
TACACACATTTTACTCTATATTTTTCCTGTAACATACATGGCTGTAATAACTGAGCCAGTCTCTGATTAATGTTGTCCTTAGTTCAGGCAGCATGATTCAGCTGACAGGTTCCCTTTCAGGCTCGAGACCTATTTGTTTTACAGTTTGTTTTCTTATGAACTATATTTGTATGTACATATGCTAAAATGACAAAGATCTATGTTCAGATTTATTATCTCTACCATGTACAGTAGCAGGATTAAATATTCTTAATTTTACTTTTATATTCCTTCCAGGGGCTTATCTGGTGCCATATTTAATACTTCTAATAGTTATTGGAATTCCACTTTTCTTCCTGGAGCTTTCTGTGGGCCAGAGAATACGTAGAGGAAGTATTGGGGTCTGGAATTATATCAGTCCTAAAATGGGTGGAATCGGATTTGCTAGCTGCATCGTAAGTATTCATGTTGGTGCTAACTGCGTCAAATTTCCTCTCACTCAGGTGGTCATTTTCACTCAGTGAGCAGAAGCATGAAATAAGCTGA